>JALLOZ010000202.1:0-14595 GCA_036939875.1 Thalassiosira pacifica
CTCTTTGATTTCATCTGGTCCTTGGTATGTTCCTGTTTCAGCCAAGTCCAAAACAGAGGACTTGTCTATCACATTTGAATACATAATGAGAAAAATATTGAAAACATCAAATCACCCAAGAAAATATGCAATAATACACATACCCATCCATTTGTAATAATCTTCAGTGTTGAGGAGATCAAAACGAGAATTCTGGAGCTCCGACAAGCATATCTGTTGGCTTGTATATTGAGAGTACTCATTTCTTCCACCAAACATACCATACTCTACTGCAACATAAGAAAGAGAATGGACCACAACAAGAATTAGCCCAATTGTTACCGCAATACCCCATAGCTTTGCGTCATCAACGGTAGCATTTGCTTTTATGACCCTTGCTGCAAAACTCCTCCTTGACATTTTTAAATCAGAAGCACAATGCAGCAGGAAGTGTTTCAAGAGGTTTTAAGATTGATGATGGCCGGGACTGTGTCTCTGCTAACCTCAACGTGAAGCAGGTTTTGAAATGCAATGCCTGGGGGCGTATTATTGCCAATACTACAACGGAAGTGGAGGAGGGAGTGCGCAAAGAATGAATCGTCGTGGAATTGAACCGTCCACCTTGACGCAATGTCTTTGTTCGTTCTTATTGATCAAACGATGGCCAACAAAGGAGTTGGGCGGTGGAGTGTTCCGAAGCTGAAGCAAGGGCATTAACGTGATGGCGCCTTACAAGGCGTAGGAGATGCTTTCGGATTGGCGCTAAAACTTATAGCGCTTTTCAAGGCCGTCGGCAATTATGCTTTGTCATCAAAACGGCCGCCATCTGACTGCGTGTCTCTAGGGGACGTCACTCCCAAGACCTAGGAAAATCATGTGTTTGCGTCGTGGCACTCAGCAACGTCTGCGGCAAGGCCTATCTCATCAAGTTCCGGTGGCATTTGTCTTCCGTGCTATTCTTCGTCGTTCTGGCTTTGTGTAGTATTATCCAGACTAATAACTCACTGTCGGGCAGCAACGACAGCGAGCATGATGCGCACAATGATGGTTGAGCGGTTGTTTTTGCTACGCGGTACAGAAGTGACGCCTATCATCTGTTCTGCACTGCAGCATTTTTTGTGATGATTTGTAATAAATAGTAAAAAAGATGTGTGCTGCCGATTATGATTTTGCATCTTTATGGGCCCCATCTGACTGGATATCTCCGGCTCACATCACTCCCCCCACCCAGGACAACCATGCATTTGCATGGTGGCACTCAGCGACGTCCACGACGGGGCCTATCTTAGCAGGTTTGGAACACATGTGTCTTCTGTGCTGCTGATTTTAGCAATTCTGCTATTGTCTGCTGTAACGGTGACACAGATCTCCTTACTGGGCAGAAACAACAACAACAATGATGACAACGACCATGGAGCGGGCACAGGGCATAAGGCGCGGCACGAGGCCGTCGCTATGGATCTGGAGGAGGGCATATCTGGGATTGTTGGGATGTTGGTGGACAGCAACGACGAGGGGGAGGAGGGAGTAGAGGATGGAGGGGAGATGGGTATGGAGGATGCCATCATGGAGGAGGTCAACACAATGGACCTTGAGGTTTCCGAGGAGCACCATGGTCCTCCCCTGGCACCCCCAATCCCTGGAGATCCTTCCCATGCAAATGTACCATCTGTGACGGCTGATTTGCCCATACCCTCGGCACCTCCAGCACCGAAACCAAAGAAGAGGACAAACTCCATCGCCCATGAAGCCATCACTGGCTGCCGCATTGTGTACATCCATGTGGACGTCGATGACGGAGGCCCACAGTGCGGACTGCTCCGTCTCTCCGCCCTCATTCAGGACTCAGACTTCAAGACACTCTGGGTCTTTGACGAGTTTGTTTGTCCTCCCGAGGGATCAGTATGGGACGAGCATGCATGCTCCGAGTCACACGGCTATCAGCGTACAGATGAATTTATTTCCAATGCCCGGCCAATTGCTGAAGTATGGCCCCACTTCGTGTCCGAGGTGGAGAGGCATCTTGAGGGGGGAACGAAGGTTGGAATGCTCATGGTGTGGGATGGCAAGGGGGGCAAATGCGGCAACCTCATTGATATGATTTCCACAAACAGGAATAACAACGGGGAGATGCATATGCCACAGGGCATGGATTACTTCTGTCATCCAGCCAAAATGATTGATCACTACACGCAGTGTAAACTGAATGCCATAAAGAGGGACCCGTCACATCCCGAGGGAAATGAACTTTGTGCAGTGTACTCCGTGGCATTCGGCAAAGAGCTGGGAGACGCTCGTACCTTGCTGGACAACGTGGGGTACCAGGCATCCATCGTGTCCGACGTACGAGTGAAGGGCTTCATAAACAAACCAAAGTCAGTGGAGATGATCAGTGTGATCTACAGTAGGAAGAAGAATGGGGCATCAACTGCAGCAAGGCTAGCTCAACCAGCATCTACCGGCTCACAGTCTATCGCCCATGAAGCCATCGCGAACAAGAACATTGTTTACATTCACGTTGATGTTGAGCACGGAGGCCCCCAGTGCGGACTGCTGCAGTTGTCTGCGGTTATTCATGACTGCAACTTCGTTGATATTGGACAGTTTAATGAGTTTGTCCGTCCACCTGAGGGAGCAGTCTGGGATGATCAAGCATGCTCCCTGTCTCATGGCTACAAAGCCAGCGACGACTTTATTGTGAATGCTCAAACTATTGTGGACGTGTGGCCCCGCTTTGTCACAGAAATAGAAAGGCATCTTGATGGCGGCAGCAAAGTCGGTATGCTCCTGGCTTGGGCAGGGAAAGGAAGTGACTGTAGCAAGCTGTTTGACGTGACTGAGGTTGATCATCAGGGAGAGCTGCACATGCCACAATGGGTAGAGTACTTCTGCGACCCAGCCAAAGTAATCGAACATTACAAATCATGTCAGCTCCACAATAGCAAGAGGGAGCGGGAGGGTTATGGGCTCGGACTTGTTTTCTCAGAGGCTTTTGGCAAAGAGCTAGAGGGAGCTCACGACTCGCTAGTCGATGCAAAAGCCCAAGCCGCCATTGTAGCCGATGATCGTGTTAGAATGTTCATTGACAAAAGTAAATCAGTGGAATTGATGGCTGAAATATGGAGCAGCAAGAAGAGGAAGGCAGCAGAGGCAAAGAAAGAACCAACACGTTCTGTGCCTTTTGGCAGGACTGAGGGCAGCCAAGATACATGTGAACTGCTACTGCCCAAGCAATACACTGGTCCCGAAGGTGGAGGGGTAGCAGGACCTTCGATCGAAGTCACCGATGCTTGCACGGAACGCAACCTCGCTGATCTGTTCTCCTTTTTCTTGATGGAGGAGATGCTGCAGGAGATAGCAGAAGAAACAAATAGATACGACAAAGATCAGTGGGTGAAAGAAGTGAGCGCTGACATATGGCGCAGCCAGTACTACGAGGCACCAACTGAAGAGTCGACCGGCACAACAAATACTACAGACACTGGAATTGTAGTTGACATTGACCTACTGAGGCAAAATGATGGTGCTGAACCAAATGCTACGCACAACGAAACTGAAGTGGCAAGTCACAGGGCCAACGGCACCTTTGAGGGCGACATAGGCAACCACGACGATAGCTCCAGCTCCAGCGATTCGTCGTTCACTCTTGCGGACCTCTCTGACGATGAGTCATGTGGCGATGAAACAATCAACAGCAATGACTTCGAACCGGAGGGAAAGCGGATGCCACGGCTTGTGCCTTGCAACGAGAATGACCAAGGAGCTTGGCACCATTTCAAAAACAAGACCAGAGATTGGATTCCAGTCACTCCTGGATACTTGTATGCCTGGTTTGGCATCTTATTGATCATGGGTGCTCTCCGTGTCCGCAGATGGGATCAGCTCTTGATGGAGAGCCAGGGCATCAATATGGCTTTCATTCAGAACACCATGACATTCCATGCCTTCAAACAAATCAAGTCATTTATCCACTTGGTAAACAACTTGACCTTGCCCAAATCAGGGAAGCCAGGCTTTCACCCCCTACAAAAGGTTCAGCCATTCCTGAACAAGCTTCTGAAGCGGTTCAGGATGGCCTATGTTATGGGAAGGTTCTTCAGCGCAGACAAGTCAATGATCAAGTACAAGGTAAACAAGAATGCAAATTGTTAGTCCAAGACTTTTTTAATCAGCTGTGTCTCATAGCTAGGTTTCATTTTCTGTTTTTGTTTCAAGGGCAAGTATGTTAAGTTTGTGCAGTACATGCCTGCTAAGCCAATCAAGCACGGCATCAAAGTATTTGCAATTTGCTGCTCTGAAACTGGATATATTTACGGATTTTACGTCTACTGTGGAAAGGACCTTGACGACTGCAATGCAACAGAGATCATCAAGCGACTCCTGGAGCAAGACCCTGCCTTCCTGACCAATTCAAAAGGTATGATTTTTTTTATTTATTTCCTGACACAGAAGATCTAGTTGGTAATTATCTGGCTGTTTTATTTCTGCTCAATCACAGGAAGAGTTCTATATACAGACAACTACTACACTAGCGAAACATTGATGGCCTTCTTGTACAAGGTCTACGGTATTCTCCTTGTGGGTACTGTCTCGCTGACCAAAAAGAAGTCACGCACTTCCACTGACTTTGCATTTCACAAGCTAAGCAATGCTGCGAAGAAGCTTGTTGATCGGGGGTGGATCCGGTGGGCTCAGAAAAAGGTTGTCGGTGCGGGCAATAAAGTGCTGTATGTGATCCAGAACACAGCATGGATGGATCGGAAGCAGGTTGGTATCATGCACAACTGGTTTGTTCGCCCGCCAGGCAAAGATACAATAATCCTTCGGTATGATCCAACAAAGAGGAGGAGGATGCCCTTCCCATCTCATGAGGTGGTACAGGATTATATTTTAAAGATGCGTGGGGTTGATAGGATTGACAGGGCAATGTCAGACTGGAGCGTCAGCATGAAAAGCACCGTATTTTACAGAAGGATTTTCTACTACGGTGTGGACGCAGCAATCGCAGATATGAAGATCGTTGCGATGAAGCTAGTTGGACAGGCAAAGGATCAGTCAAAGACAACTGGTATACCGTTCAGTGATGCATGGGCAAAATACGTCACGAGGGGGACCCAGGGATGGTTTGAGTGGGCAATGGACACGGGACGTGCCATTATCCGAAAGGGCATTCTGATGGACTGGGATGATACAACTGATGCCTCGAAGCGTCCGAAGTGGATGCGACAAGCGGCGTTCAAGCCATGTTCTTGTCAAAATGCTTTTTCTGCGAGTTCAATCTGACAACCTTGGAGGGACCTCCAATGGTGCCTCCTTTCCGCATGATGCACGCTGTTTCGCGGCGATCGTCTCCGGCTTTCTCCTCTCCTCCAGCCACCACTCACAAGTGGCATAGGGGCCGCTTTGTACCTGTGGCAAGAGAACACACGGCCGAAAGAGAGGAGATATCTCCCCAGGGTGCTAAGCAATGTATCGTGTGCGCAAAGGAAGGTAGGAAACACGGTGGGCAAATGAAACCCTGTGATGCTGAGGCAGGTGTGCAGAAGATGAACAAGACAAAGTGGGGATGCCCTCACCTCTCCTGCGGCAATGTTTGTGGGGAACATTGGAAACATTTTGACCATGGGAGGGAGAGCTAAGCTAGTCCATCCACTCAAGCTTGATTTTTCACTGAGATTTTGTTTTTATGTCATTTTGCATCAATCCAACCTTTTGCCCATGTATTTATCCTACATCTATCTACATTAGATGCCAGTGATGTAGTAGATACCTACATATTGTCCATGCAATGACCCTACCTTCATCTACAGTAGGATACCAGAACTTCTGATGCGTGACACGTAGGAAGGCGCGATGTGCGACACAATTTCAGGCTTCTTGTTTTTTGACATGTATGTAGAGGAGCTAGATATGGCTTGCTCAGATTTTCCTCGATTGCTCGATTGCCCAGATTGCCCAGCTCCTCAAAGAGTTATTCTTTTTGTGAAAGTCTACGTTTAGGTAGTACGAATGGAAACGCCAAAGGGTTTTGGCCAAATGTGATCACAAAAATTCTCAATATGACCTGTGCACCCCCCCCTATTGGGGTACACTTTATGCTGCTCAACCTGCATCTTAGTCTTCCATATATCATGTACTCAACCTCAACTTGCCTCCATTCCAACAGAAGAAGAAGCATGGTGATGCGCATGCTATAAATCATAAGACAACGATGCCTCAGATAATGAGTGACAACTTGCTAATCAGTACAAGCTTGATATTGATGCTCTAAAAAAGGAGGCAATTAAATCTAGATGTGCAGCCAATGATCCTGTTTCCAAAAGGTTGCATTCTGGTGACTATCCCACACAGAGGCTGAGTCATTGTAATGCCACCAAAGATTTTATTGAAGCATTTTTGGAAAGGAAATCACATTATAAAAACAATTATTGACTGACATTCTCACTGATCCTCGTGTAAGACAGATTATGCCTTCTGAGTTCACAAACTCACTCGAAACAAGCTTGAGATACAACAACCAAATAATCAACATTGCCAATCCTTCAAAATATAGACCAATTGATCATTATTGGTTCACTAGTATACTCCTGATCATAAAGATGGCAGGCATAGGTCTTTAGATGAGAACAGTAATGTTAAATCAATCTTCAACCTCATCTCTACGTCAAACCAGGCACATCTCCATTACACAAATTTGATCAAGAAATATATCATGGGTATGTCACTCTCTGATGAGCAGCGATGGTGTGCCTTATGGAAATCTTTTTTGCATCCCAATATGAGTGATATGATTCAATCATATGGGTTCACATCAAAACATATGAACACTGCTCTGCTCATCGCAGCAAATGTTCAGAGATCTGTGAAATATGCCAGATCTAATGACAGCAGTTATGGCCGCAGAACAAATGCACAGAGGGTTTTGGTGAATACAATTGCATCAAGCATGATGCAAACTCCTCCACAAAATGGCAATCGTACTGCTGTGTGTAATGGTTCTGGTCAACAAAGTAATAACAATCTATGTAAGAGAGATGTTCTGAAGTCTTTGGGCCTACCATTGGTATCTCGTTACATCTTGAAAAAGTGTGGCGAGTTCAGAATTGAAGCAAAGTACGATCTCAAATCTGCCTATAACTTCTTGGGTCCTACAAAAACTGGACAAAGGTATCTGCAGAAGTGCAGGAAAGTTTTTGACATGATTGGTTAAAAACAGTCACTATATCAAAGATATCCTACCAAAGTCAGAGACGGTTCTTTTGAGAAATAGCGGTAGTACGTGATTTCTGTGCATATTTGCTTGAACTAACTCATCGAATGCCCACTCAACACTGACTTCTCGCCTCCAGGGGAAATTGTGAAGGACAACAACAACAATCCAGTCATTATTCAAAAACTTGTTGCATGCATATGCCCAAGAGAAGTTCACAATGAGCTGGTTAAGCCCATTGATCTTGGTGGATTTGATGGTGCTAGAGACAGTGATGATAATGGGGTCATATTGGAGACATCAATGCATAGGCATTAGCTAAACTGGATTGTGAAAATGACCAAGCATCACAAGGCCATGTGTGTGTGTGTGATAAAATGTGGAGTATCTGCCAAGGTGCAGGAGTATCTTAATCTAAAAAGAATGAAATTACTAAACAAGCTTAGGAGCAAAATCAATAGTATGAGAAAGAATCAAGAAAAGACAGATCGTTTGGCACGCATGTAGAAATACGAAGGCAATATTATGATTGGTAACAAACTCAAGTATTATTGAGCATCAAAAGCAATAGATGACATGGCATGCCCATTTTTTGCGATAAATGGTGAGTCTATGCACAAATTTGCATGTGTCATGGGTCACTGCCAAGAGTGCAAAAATAACTACAAACATTTTTCATATGAGGCGGAATGCTTCAAATTGATAAAGTACAACCTATACATTGGTCACCACCAGTGCACCTGGCATGACAATGGTTCCATTGAGCAGTCTGTTGATGAGAATGGTAAAAAACAAAACCTCTGTACAAAATGTGAAGAGATGTTGGATGAAGAGAAAGAGAAGTGACTTATGAAACATAATCAAGCAAAGGTGATCACAAAAAAGTACAAGTCAAAATACTATGAACGACCCCTCAAGAAAATTGTAAAGATTGGTGGGGCGTATCAAGGTGTTCTTGAGAAATATAGACTACATAGGTTTCATTGGTCATTCCATGGGACCAGGGTTTCTCTGAAAATGATTCAAGAGTCTACCAACAATATGAAGAAGTATGCGTTAGAGCTTCAATCTGACTATTCAGAGAAATACCAACCTCAACCTGATGGTCAATTCCAAAGCCAATACTTTGGCAAGACCCAAAGTCTATCAAACGAGGGTGATGCAGCAAGATATTGGAATTCTCAGAAAGAAAAAAATGTCCTCAATTACTATTCCGCCCTATCTGATAAAAAGAGACAAGATGGTGACACAACATCAGAGAATATGTCAAGACTACTTGCCAATCTTCTTATCATAAAAAGTAACTGGGATACTTTCAAAATTTTCATCACTATAACTGATGGATGGGGAGCACAGTATCGTAGTGGCTCTGTTTGTTATGAGCTGTGTCTACTTGCTGATTGATGAAATGTGACCATTGAATGTATCATTCAAGCTAGTGGACATGGTATATGAATATGTGATTCACAGGGTGGTCTTGATCTTGATAAGACTTTGTTAGATTCGTTTTTTTATTGCCTCGTGGAAAATCCTGAGGCACTGATAGAGGGACTGAAGAGAGTGGAAACACATGACAGAGACCAAAATACCCTTGTTAGTTTGGCGGAAGTTTGCCATAGTATTCTCAGTGATCCCACTGTAAATATGGTTCCAAGAGTCATGCAAATAGGTCCAAGAATAGAAGAATTGATGAACACCAAGGCTTTGTTCATCCAGTAAATATTTCAAGTGGTGAAGATGTGAAGTTCATATGCTTGGGATTTGATAAAGGAGATGGCATTCGTTTGAACTATCATATTAGAGCCAATCCTGAGCTATTTGAAATGAATGATAGGCTAAATCTTGTTACAATGAGACGTTTTCCATTTTTTTTCAACCATGCATGGACAAGATGATATCACCAATGTTAACTACGTAGACTGGACCAAGTGATACATGTGTCTGATGGGATCTGTTCAAGAAAATTGACGGAGAAACTGGATACAACAATTGGAAGTTGATCAGTCTGGTTCCAAAACCAGCAGGCTATATGGAGGAGGAGGATCTATAATTATTGGAGGTAACTGTATGTGGTATTGGTGTTAGGATGGCAAATCAAATGCATCTGGGTCAAGTAGGTGCGTATATAGCCAATGACGACCATTGTGACTATTACCTTTTCAAGTGAACAGTACCTCCAACATTGGCTGATAAAAACAAAGTGTTCAAATACGATGGAAATGATTTTCCAGTAAAAGAGGGTGAATGTATTGTGAGGGTGTGTGGTTGGATAAAGTACAAGGTACTTATATGTGGTATACTGTCACCAAACAGCAATGTATTGTTTGGATGNTGTGAGGGCGTGTGGTTGAATAAAGTACAAGGTACTTCTATGTGGTATACTGTCACCAAACAGCAATGTATTGTTTGGATGCAAGTTCTTGTTGATGCTCATGTTGAGCTATTGTCATGGAGTGAGGACAACTAATTTCCCTCACATCTGCAAAGGGATGTTGTGATGAATGCCAAAGAAGTAGGAGCAATGAGAATCACTAGTTATGATCATACTTCTTTGATGAAGCAAGAAGCAAGGCAAAGAACACCATTAGACTATGAAGACCAGGTTCACGATGTTGGTGAAGATCATGACAGTGACAATGATTTAAGTTATGTTGGTAATGAAGGTGATTTAAGTGATATGGAGGATGATTAGCCGAGTGATATGGAGGATGAGTAGTTATAAATATATTTTATCCATGACTCATTCTACAATCATATACACGAGTGATAAAGTTTTGTGGCTTTCTCATCATTTGTGTACATAGAAAGGAAGACAATCCATGATGGAGACTTGTTTTTTTCATCATTTCCAATCGTACTCTCTTTACTTCTCTTCCTCTGGTTGCAATTTTTGCATAAGCTGTTTTTGGTAGTCATCATTTTCTTAGTAGCTTTGCCATTTGTTCGTTTGCCATTCTTCACATTCTTGGTTCTTTTGCCATTCTTGCCATTCTTGCCATTCTTGCCATTCTTGGTTTCCGTGTCTTTATTTATTGGTGTGTTATGTTTGGCATTTTCCAAATTGATTGCCAGTACTTCCTACTTCATGATGTTGGATTCTATGAGTGCTTGGTGAAGGTCATTAGTGTTTGTGTTAGGTATGGGTTATTTCTTTTATGAGTGTGTGTTCTCTTTTTCTCTCTCTTTGATGATGCTATGTACTGGAATATTGGTGACACCTATGTGTCGATCATCGAAAATGAGAACACTAGTTGACAACAATACTAGCCAATCCACAACTCCAATTACCCTCAAAGCATTGAAGTCTCTTTCCATTATGAATACATTACCAGTGAAATATATCATTTATGATATAAGCATAAGGTGGCAAATAGCAATGTTACATTTTTGGTGAATAATGAAGGTCGTATGTTGAAAAATGAATTCGTAATTGATTCCACAGTCGCATGTGATATGGACTAACAAAAAGAGATGGAAGCAAAAAAGACATGGCTGGGGAGGTAAGAAAAAGAGAAAATATGAATTCAAGTGCACAAGTAAAGAACAGAACTCTATCCCCAATGATGAGCACAAAAACAACAGTAGCATGAGCAACAGTAACATCAGCAACAGCAATTTGCTCAATAACAAAAATGACATGAGCAACAGTAACAATATCAACAGTGGCATCAGCAGCATCAACGATAACAACAGTGGCAACTGTAACAATAACAACAGTGGCATCAGCATTATTAACAAGAGGAACGGAGGCATCAGCAACAATAAGAAAAGCACTAACTCAAAAATCAATGACGCAGCAATCATTATGCCCACAACAATAACAAACCACAGTTACCAGGACTATATCAATATCATTATCACAATGGTCAAGGGTGCTCCCATTGGCGGGCATATCATCCCCAAGAAATGTTTCTATATACCTCCTTCATTGCCTCCATTGAGGCAAATACAAAAAAAGACTATCCCCGCTACTATTTTCAGAAGAATGGTCAATGGGGAAGTTATTGAGGTAAACTTGCACAAGATTGCAGTTGGTCACAAGGGCAGCAAACCAAATCCTGTGACTGATAATAATGAGTCAAAAACACAACATGATAAATACAGCATTTACAATACAGAAGATCACTCACTCCCTGTCAGAGTAAGCTTCTTGTATCTAGGGGATGTACTCGTCCCCTTTAACAATTATGAAAGGAAAACTCCACAAAGTCATTTGGGAGGAGTGGTACATTTGAAATTCAAGTGTAACCTGGCAAGATATATACCTGTGAATGATGATAAGAATTTACATGGTTATGAATATTGCATAGATTAATTTGGAACAAGGTATTTTAAAAAAACATGCAAAAGTATTATCTGCTGGGGGATTTCTTACCATTGAGATCCATCATCTCAGGTTTGGTACACTCAGGGAGAGAGGCAATCATTTTGTTCATAGCTCAAGCTATAATTGTCAGTTACGGCACAATTTACTAAAACAAGGTTGACTTGTGATTGACAAGAAGGAAACGTTTAAGGACGGCATTCAAGGGGGAAGAAGAGGTTAGATATAGAGAAGCACATGCAAGAGAAAAAGACAATTTGGGGTAAAAATGTTTACTTGAAGTTAGCAGGTTATTGCTTGACGTTCAAGAGGCCTTCCATCTAGTGGGCCCGTCTTCGCACCCAAAATGGTCGCACTAGGATAGGTGGAATGTGTGCAAGAGCTCAGTCAAGTCAGCACAGGAATAGGGTTTTTGTAATGACGATGTATTAGATGCATTGAGATTTGATAACGTTACTGAGGAGAGAAAAATTGAACATTTAAAATTTTCATTATATGGTGATAATGGTATCAAATCAAATGGTCCAGGACAAAAAATTGCACGAGTCATACTTAAATTTACTATATGGATGGGCAGGTATGAATAATATGATTGCACCTTTTCAACAAGTTTCTTTTTCTCCTACTACAAACATTTTACCAGGTGCTACGAGCAGTACCCTGGCCAAAAAAAATAGGCAGGAGCAATCCTGGCACTATTGTATGCAGTGTCTGACTGTTGGTTTGTGAAGATACACATGAAGAGGAAATATTTGTTAGCTTTGCCACATGTTGCTTCAAAAAAGACAGTGGTGACATTGAAAGCATGTGGTAGGTATAATATTGTGGGCACAGGATCTACCACTCATTATTTCAAGTGCTACCAATACCTTATCAAACTACTTTGGAACACAGATAAAAAGATAGATGACAAGATTGAGACAGTATTCTATCAACTACCTGTGAATCCAGGCAAAGAATTAAAGTGAGTGGTTCATTTTTTATATTGTACTATCCAGCATGATCAAATATATCTAAGCACTCATCATGGGTACTTTAGCAATCTTCTAGGGGAATTGGACAGCAGATCAACAGAGCATGGAGAGATAAGCTGTGGGCAAGGCGGATACTGGATAGAATTATTTGCTTGAATAAGCAAAACTTACTATGGACACACCATGAATGTCATCATTGTTGAAAATGAAAAATTGACAGGTGATCTGTTCCAATCGTTTTGTCATTTGGCGATGAGTGAAGTTGACGACTTCTTG
This sequence comes from Thalassiosira pacifica, assembly GCA_036939875.1. Lineage (NCBI taxonomy): Eukaryota > Bacillariophyta > Thalassiosirophyceae > Thalassiosirales > Thalassiosiraceae > Thalassiosira > Thalassiosira pacifica. The sequence continues at coordinate 12,764 of JALLOZ010000202.1, forward strand.
GGTATGGTAAATTTGATGATATCAATGACTTTTTCAAATGATGTTGATCCACCTGTGAGGAAAGTGATGAACAAAAAAACATGTAGTTGTATTGAGAAATATTAGGAGGGGTGTGATAAGAACAATACTTGGGAAACAAATAATTGGCAACAAAAAGGTCTCACCTATTCAGAAGAAAAAGATCATACGCCTTGGAAAAATAATGTCAAACGCTCAAATGATAAAAAAGAAAAAGACAGGAGTGAGGAGGATAGTATCAATTGATTGATAACTGAACTAGAAACATATTTGTAAAATTAGTTACTCTTAATGGAAGTGTTAGCTTGGTAATATGTGTGACAGGTGGTGAGGGGTGGGATGGAGATGCATGTATGAGAGTGAGATGCCGACAAAATTATGCACGACAGTGTAACTCTAAAGTCAAGAATTATGGGAGGGAGATGTATCCATGGAGATATAGTCATGGCCAACGTTCGTGTGGTCTAGTGGCAGTGGTGGCAGTAGTGGCAGTAGCAGCAGTAGTGGCAGTAGTGGGAGTGGTGGCAGTGATGGCAGTGATGTCAGTGGTGGCCATGGCACAAGGCTGGGATAAATAAAATAAACACCACTGTACTGAGGGTAAGGGAAATAATGACCTATGAAAGGGGAGGAAGTTGAAATGGTGATTAAATAGCAACAGTGAAAATATAAAGGGTATGAATAATAGGATACTCTGACCTCATTGGTGCCATCACACCGACCATGACCAAGACACTGACCAATAATATAACCCGCCTAGACACGTACTCTACCCTCACCGGCTTTGGCTACAAATAGATCATGGATACACTGCGTATTGGCCAACGATAGCAAAATAACCCAGGACCACGACCAAAATAAAATGGCCACCAGCCCCCATAATGCATATGCCCATGGTGATGAGAAAAAATCTACGCTTCTACCAAAAATAATATGCCCCCCCCGCCTCAGACAACCTATCGCTGCAATGGTTGCAAAGGCTGCATAACGAATATGCCCACGATGACGAGAAAAACTCTGCACCTCTCTGGCATGGACTGACAATAAAATGAACCAACAATAAAATGACCCCCCAGCTCAGACGACCTGGCGCTGCAATCATTAGAATAATGTTGCCTTGTGTGCATTGACCAGCCATGGCAAATGAGAACTCTGTCACCCAGCCACATAGTGAATACACCAATGGCAACGAGACAAAATCTGGACCTCTTCTGCGTTGACTGACAATAATATAGCCCCCATCTCGGACGACGCTGCAATTGAAATAAAACCCACCCGGCCGCCCGTAGCCCAAGACAAATTCTGCACCTCTCCGGCATAGACTAACAATAATATAGCCGCGCCAGTGGCCACAAAACAAACTCTGCCCACCGCCCAGGACAACCTGTCACTGTAATTGTTAGGTTAATATATTTCCCGCCTTGGACTCGTTGCTCCCAAAAGACCTTGACCAACCGCGCCGTGGTTGCATTGGCCATCAACATCCTTTGACCAAACATTTCATGGCACGCCATGGGCTGACTGCTGTCATGCATCAACCTGTACTTTCACAGGTCACCATGGGCTAACTGATCGGCACCTCGTCAGGGGCCTGTTTTTTAATGTTTGGACGGCTATAAAACCCAAAATTAGGTCAAATAGTTTTATTGGAAATGGATACTTTTCTTTTTAGTTGGATACAAAACTTTAAAAATTAAAGCTGAATCAATAACAATTTGCTGCCATATGATTGAGATGGGATTGTTGAGAGCTAAAACAACACTGAGACTAACTAGACTAGGCTAGGATAAGTGCTTAATAACATTGAGCTTACG
>JALLOZ010000205.1:0-17551 GCA_036939875.1 Thalassiosira pacifica
GTAAATGTGATCGAAGCCGATGCCCAAATTGTAATCGATCCACTCGTCCAAATAGAACTCCTCGTTGGAAACGATGGAGCAGATGACTGCCGTGTTGGTCAGCTTGAGACGCCTGGCGTGGAAATCGTCAACCACCTTCAAGGATGAGTTGGAGTTGGAGTTTTTATTGATTTGAGGTTGGTGGAGTTTGGAGTTTGAGTTTGACATTGGGTTTGACATTATCTAGATGATGATGATGATGTTGAACTGGATCTATTGTTGGGGATCTGGATCTGCTCATGGTGTGGCTTTGGAGTTTCATTTTGGGGATGATGATGATGTTGATTGTTGATAATGATATAATAATATTGATGATGATCATGTTGATAACAATGATGATGATGTTGTTGTTGTTGCTGCTGCTGGCCTGCTCATGGTGTGGCTGTGGCTTTTCGGATTTGAGGGATGACCAATAATGATGATGATGATGATGCTTTGACCATGAGGATGCCAGGGATGTTGATACAATGATAATATTGATAATGATGCTGTTGCTGATAATATTGATGATGATGATGATGATGTCGGGCTTGAATATGGTACGAACGAAGGTGAAAGTGAAGGTGAAAGTGAAACGGAAGCAGAATTGGAAGTAGATAATCGGAAATCGGAGGCCGGACGGAAGAGTTTGAATGAATGTATGTATCTCGCTCCTGTTGCTTCTTCTTCTTGCTTGCTCTTATCTACCTGATTGTGAGTAAACCAAGCTAGGTAGGTAGGAGTAGATAATATAAGGTACAACTTTAACTCTAAGGTAGAGATAGGGCGGGGCTGCTGTTCCGATGAGAAATGACAGTAGCTAGGTAGCTCATATTAGAATATTCGACAAGTCATAGAAGTATTGTCTAGGAACAAGAGCCTAGATAGTCATACGTACTCCTTAGTCAGTAATACCTTAGCGTGGTAGACATAAGGTATGGTATTTATCTCCTTAGAGGTACATACAGGTAGGTCAGGTAGGGATCGGTTTTTATTGAGATGGTCCGATATCTCTTGAGTCAAAACAAAATGTCATAGTTCACACGAGATGAGACATAACCTACCACGTACACCTCCTTCCATGCATATCGTATGTCTCTAGACTGCTTTGTGCCTCACCCTCGAATTAGCATTACATAAGTATTATATTTTTGAGATAATCGACTGTATATTACGAAAATAATCCTAACAGAGTGCTGTATTTTTGGATAAACCATGGTAGATAATATCTAAATTGACTATTAATTAAATAGGAGAAAAGGGTTTTATTTGGTGCTAGAGTGATTAAAGGTCAATTGCTCGATTTTAAGGAAATTCATTATCAATCGTACAATGCTAGAACACCAGATATATCTCCTCATAGTTTACGTTTGGAATGATCTGACTAGTAACCTTTACCTTTTATGGCAATGAAATGCCACATCCTATAGCCGAGACCAAAAGTAGCTAGCTATCAAAATAAGGTAACAATTATTGATTTCTAAGCTTCGTTAATCAGCGACCAAACCACATCATTTCGAATTTCTGATTGCTCATTATCACTGATAAATGAAATCAGGCGATTTTATTTCACGTGACAAGACCGGACGTATTATGTATAAAAGGTGGATCCAATACCAATATCTGCTTTAAACAGTACAAAACTCTTATTTCTTGCTTCATAATAAATTCGCCCGATTTTGAGGACCAAACAGCCTTCCAAACGTACATAAAGACACACTTTATCACACTGGTCGAAATTCAATACCAAAGGTAGGTCTCATATTATGGAAATAGTATAAAAATGAGATGGGAAATCGCCCTGAGTGCTGTCTGACCTAGTCACATTGGTCGGTATTGGGTACCAAAGGCAGGGGTTATAGTATCCTCTTGCCTGATAGGTTGAAGCTAGGTAGCTGTACCTAGTGTCTGCTTGCTTGATAGGATATCTTACCTATTTGTACCTTTATGACAGGTAGCTATCTAGTAGTACCTATGAGCGTTGTGCTGTTTTATGTTCTAGTTGAAAAGTAGTGCCAATTCCCCAAACAGTTCATGCCGTTGCGGTGATTGCACCTCTGGCTAGAGGTACACATAGAACTAAGTATTGATTCCTGCATTTTTATGATATCTCTCATATCACACCATTGGCAAAGCAAGTATTTACCAAACAGTACTTTTATGGCACCAAAACAGTATCATATGTGGGATATTATATCAACATGCGCATTGAAGCCCAACCTCATCTCCCGTAGTTTTTGTTTCTCCGATTTCGAGCTGACGAAGCATCGCTATTTTTTGGGTCAAAGGCTGACAATAAGATTGCCGTGGTATTACATATTCCAGATTAATTGCTCTTTAGGGGGATCAAAAATAGTATCAAGTGCCCTACTTACAGATAATACCTTGTGCCGGGCCAAAATGCTTGAAGGTTACTGATAATTTGAACAAGAGAGGTGTCAGATTGATAGAAATGATGATCTAGTCTACGATTGGACCTTGGCTCTTCTAGACTTGTGGTCATGGTTTCTGCTCTAAATCTACTACTAGAAACAATACACAAACCAATGCATCAACCTGGCATGATTGCTGCGCCATCCAACACATAATGGTGGTTTGGAGATCTCGGCTGCTAGCTTGACCTACATGGGTAAGCTCCATCGCCCTACATCTTCTGGAGTTATAAAATTCCTCTCCACGAAGCTTGAAAAGCTGATGAAGCACGCACAGCCATTTTTGGTCGTCAAGCGAGTTCTCAAACGGCTCAAACGGCCGAATCACGAGAGCATCTTGCTCTAACTATCTGCATGCGCGATAGAAATCCAAGATAATGCATCAGATTATAGGGGGGAGGGGTTCAGACCCCCAACTAGAGGAATGCTGTCATCTCGGTGAAGTTAGTAGTTAGTTCACGTGTGAACACAGTATCCCTTTCCCTGGTACAAAGTATACCTATTCCTATGTGGTGATACCCCATTTTTTGGAATGAAACAGGGTTGGCTACCCCCCCATCAGACTGGCGTCCCCCCCATAGTTCCCCCTCTATGCTTTGCCTACTTAGAAGCTAGAAGGGAAATTTAACCCAAAAGAAGCAAGAACATGAGAATGTCTGCGTTATGCGTTGCAATGTGAACGTATCGTCTTCTATCTACGATACCTCTAGACTCTAGAGGGCTTTGATAGGGGGCGCTAGGGCGTGCCAGCTAAAAATAGGTAGCTGATTTACCCTGGATCTGTCCATTTTATGCCCTTTTGGGGAATATTCGGACTTTAGATAGTTTAAATGGGCACGATTTGTAACATATTCCTACGTACCATTAAAATAGAGAAATGGTAAAAAAACGGACAACGCCCCCTAAAATATTCCAATCGCCCCCTAGCTAATAGCAAAGCCATATCTCGTGTGATCTGATTTTTTTTCACTTCAACTGAACCACCAAATAATGAGCCACAACCACAACAACAACAATCAAATACAAACAATCACAGCGAAGATAGATGAACTCCAACCGACCCCCCGCGGCCACGGTCGGTCCCTCCCTACCGACGGCAATAATCTCCAGCCTTACTGCCCCTCGTGCAGTCGCTCCCGCCGCTCCGAGTCTTTTCTGCGTCGCTTGTGGCTTCCGATTTCGATCAATCGAGGCCAGCGTCGCATCCACCAAACTCCAACCGCAACCGATCCCCCGTGGCCACGGTCGGTCTATCTCTCCGTCCCTACACGACGGCAATAAACCACATTGCCACGGCCGCTCCTACGACCATGACGGCAACGAGGCCCCACCTAACACCAACAACACCAACAGCCTCCACTGCCCTTCGCTCACTCTCAACGAAACCAAACGATGGCGACTCGGGATATTATCATGGCCACCACCGTCGTTGCTGTCCACGTCCGCCACCAGAGCCTCTGATTTTCATCGCCAAGCAACGTGAGTAGATTCGTATCTAGATACGTGATTGAGGCCGCGGCTGCATTTTATTTTTGTTCAATTTCAGCGTTCAATTTCCGCGAGCGCACAAGAAATGAGCTGTCAAAAATGGTTCCAGCCTCTCCCCCGGCACGCGGAGCTACTAATTTTACGGAGCTATTTTACTAACTATCGTGATCCTATGATCTCTAGGTATTATTGTACAGCGAAGGCACGCTTGCTGCTTGCTTGTTTCAGCTTCAGCAAAACAAGAAATTGGCGAATGCTCGTTTTGTTTCGTTTTCGTACGCATCTCCCTTTGAGCTCTGGCGCTTGGATTGGATGGATTTGATTTATTTGATGGGAGGCTTGTTCTTATTTTTATGGGCACCGGGAGGTGGAAGCAGTAGCCGAGTTGGAGTTGCTTTGGCGCTGCGCTGGTGGCACGAGCTCAACCTGACGGAAACGAAAGTTAGCTCCGTTTGCTACTGGGCGGCACGGTCTCCACGCAAAAAAAGAAATGGAATAGGAGTACAATGTTGTACACGACAATCAGACAGAGTGGGACGAACATGGGCAAAATGTGAGTGAAAAATAGTGATCGTGAATAAATCATGATCTTTCTTTTTACACCTCCTCGCAAACTCAAACTAACATCGCCCACCCGCATTTGCATTCTCTCCAATGATCTGGCGAAGCATGCGCATGAAGCAGGCTCGAGGGTCTGTCGAGTGTCAAGTCATTTCGATTTCGTCGGAAGCAGGCTCGACGCAACAACAACAACAAAAATCTGCCTCACTTGCTTTTCTATTCGTTTCTATTTAGCAACAGCAGGCAACCACTCCTCAGCGCCACAGCCACAGCAACACCGCGGCGGAGTCTCAATAATGAACTATGCTACAAAATTAGCAAGATGAGACGAAAACTGGTGCAACAAAATCCTTTGACCCGAGTAGAACGAACCTTGTGGATATTGCAAGTTGTCTTCTGGTGCTGAAATGTTATCGGGCGTGGCGTAATGCTGCACTGCCAAATTGAGCAACGTGGCTTTGGGATTGTGTGAAGTAGGCAGATTCTCAGAATGCCACGGGGGAATAAATATTTGGGGCGCGGGTAGAGGCCAAGGAGGCTGGCGTAGTATGAGGCTGAGGAGGAGCTGTTCGAGGCCAAGGATGCGTAGTTACAGGTTGAGGAGTATCAGGCCGAGGAGGCATAGTTCAAGGCGGACGAGTATGAGACCGTGGAGGCACAGTTTGAGGTCGAGGAGTATGATGCCGAGAAGGCGTAGTTTGAGGCCGAGGACTGAGGCCTAGTTAGAGGCCGAGGGGGCATAGTTCAAGGCTGAGGAGTATGAGGCCATGGAGGCGCAGGTAGAGGTCGTCGAGGAGGCGTAGTTCAAGGCCGACGAGCATGAGGCCGTGGAGGCTTACGAGTACGAGGCTGTGGAGGCGTACTTCAAGGCTGAGGAGGTGTAGTACGATGCCGGGGAAGCTCAATTCGAGGCCAAGGAGTATGAGGCCGAGGAGGCATAGTTTCAGGCTTATGAGGCACAGTTCCAGGCTGAGGAGTATGAGGCCGAGGAGAGGTAGTTCGAGTTCGAGAAGGAGGAGGCTTAGGTCAAAGCTGAGGAGGCTGGTGTAGTACAAGGCTGATGAGGCATAGTTCGAGGTTGAGGAGTACGAGGCCGATGAGGTGTAGTGCGAGCCCGATGAGCTGTACTTTGAAGCCATGAGGCGCAGTTCGAGGCCGAGGAGGCGTAGTTCGAGAAGGTCGAGGAGACGTAGTTTGAGGTAAGGGAAGAAGGAGGAGTCCAAGGCCACATTGGAGGCTGAGGAGTAGAAGGAATGCGCTCTCGTTGGATTGAGATTGAGCTCGCGCTGGGTTGAGATCAGGTTGAGATTGCGCTTGTGTCGGGTTGCGATTGTGCCTAAACCTGGATTAGATTATGCTCGCGCCAGGTTGTGATCGAGCTTGAAATCGGTTTAGATTGCGTTTATGCCAGGATGAGATTGTTCCTTGCACTGGGTTTAGATGTGCTCACGCTGGGTTGTGATTGCGATTGCGTTGGGTTTAGATTGAGCTTGCATTGGGTTACGATTGAGAGTTCGCGCCGGGTTGAGATTAAGCTTGCGCTGGATCTAGATTGTGCTCATGCCGGGTTTGGATTGCACTTGCGCCGGGTAGAGAGATACGGGCTACGGCCGCGAAGCTTGCAAGGGTAAGATTATGGTGATTCATAAGTGCGGCGATTATGCCAGAGTGTCATGTGGCAATTTTTGCTGCGAATAATCTCACAGCATTTGCCTGCGCATGTGGACTCATTAAGCTCTGTCGACAGGATTGAGCTGCGCCTCCTCCATGGATCAAGGCTGGCACTACTTCGATCCCAACCACGGCAATCTGTGGCTCAATGCGCCACACGCCACGGGAGGGTATCGCTTTGGAGTATGAGGTGAGGGCGGAAGCTACCAATGAGAGAGATGGGCTGCAGCAACATGAGGAGGCTACACGAACAAAGCAGCTGGCAGAGGCGAAAGCCAAGGCGAAGCTAAGTCCGATTTGGAGACTGTGAGGATGTCACTTACATTCCCCCAATAGCCCCACCGCAATCACCGAGCTATTTACATAGGCGACCCCACCACATCCCCCATCGTTAGCCCCACAAAGTCACCCAGTGTGTCGCCGAGCTTCAGCCCCTCTGATAATCCTATCGCGGAATTGACAGATGATGGTACCATACACTCATAATCTCCATCAAACCACAGAGCCTCCATCTCGAACTTTGGCTGCGCCAATGATGGACCAACAAAATGATGAAACTATCCATCGCCTTTGCCCTCGCGGTGTCCATCCTCTTTCGCTCCCATCTGCAAGGCCATGGTGGCCATGACTCGCACCAACAAGTATTACGATAGGTAAGAAACACCACGTGTTTATTGTGTATTTATGTGTCTTGTCAATTTTTCAGCGAATAAACTTTGTATGATATCTAACTGCAATACGTGTTTCCATACACAAACCAAAACAGCAAGTGCGTAATGAGCTGCAATGCCAACATTGCCAACTATTCTGACGACATCCGCTCCAACTGAGCCTCCTCCTCCATCGCCTAAAGCTGCTGCCACACTCAATTCGCATACGTCAACACTTTCATCTGCAAGGCCATGGCCCACACCAACAAGTATTCCGCTGATACTCCCAACAGCAAGTGCTACTCGACCCACGACAGATCCTGGCAAGCAAACTGCTGGTGGTGATATAGCAATGGTTGCTTTTCGTGAGATGTTGATAGACTCTTTCAGTCCTTCAACTGAGCAGCCACTAACTGGCAAGCCAACCACAGGTGACAAGGTATTAATTTTACAGTTTGGCGCGGCCTCGCCCAACCTTGGCCACTGCATCTGGTGCAGGCTCGGCCTCGGGGTCCCCAGTATTCGGCACAGGCTCAGTCACTGCAGCTACGAATTTTGGCGTAGGCTTAGCCTCAGGTTTTGGCACAGACTTGGCCACTGGATTTGGGGCAGCCTCGGCCTCACGCAGCCTCGGCCACAAAGTCTGGCGCAGACTCGGGATCCTCAGTATTCGGCGCAGGCTCAGGCACAGCAGCCACGAATTTTGGCGCAGGCCTGGCCACTGGATTTGGCGCAGCCTCTGCCTGACGTAGCCTCGGCCACTGCATCAGGCGAGCCTCGGCCACAAAGTCTGCCACAGGCTCGGCCTTGGGATCCCCGGTATTCGGCGCACGCTCGGGCATGGCAGCTACAAAATTTGGCGCACGCTCAGCCTCAGGTTTTGGCGCAGGCTTGGCGACTGGATTTGGCGAAGGCTCGGCCTCCGATTATGGCGCAGCCTCGGCCTCCCTTGGCCACTGCATCTGGCGCAGGCTCGGCCACGAATTTTGGCGCAGCCTCGGCCTCGGGATCCCCGGTATTTGGGATAGGCTCAGCTATGGCGGCCACGGATTTTGACGCAGGCTCTGCATTGGATTGTGGCGCAGCCTTGGCCTCACCCAGCCTTGGCCACTGCATTTGGTGCAGGCTCGGCCTAGGGATCCTCGGTATTCGGCGCAGGCTCAGTCGCGGCAGTTACGAATTTTGGCCTAGGCTCTGCGTCAGGTTTTGGCGCAGGCTTGGCCACTGGATTTGGCGCAGGGTCGGCCCTGGATCATGGCTCAGCCATGGCCGCAGAGTCTGGCGCAGGCTCGGCCTCGGTATTCATGGTAGGCTCAGCCACGGCGGCCACGAATTTTGGCGCAGGCTTGGCCTCAAGTGTTGGTTCAGATTTGGCCACTTGATTTGGGGCAGGCTCGACCTCGGATTATGGCGCAGCCTCAGCCTGGTGCAGCCTTGGCCACTGCATCTCGCGCAGTCTCGGCCACAGAGTCTGGCACAGGCTCAGCCTCGGGATCCTTGGTATTTGGCATAGGCTCAGCCACGGTGGCAACGAATTTTGGCGCAGGCTCTGCCTCAGGTTTTGGTGCAGCCTCGGCCTGACGCAGCCTTGGCCACTGCATCTGGCGCAGCTTCGGCCACAGAGTCTGGCGCGGCCTCGGGATCCTTGGTATTCGGCGCACGCTCGGGCACGGCGGCCACGAATTTTGGCGCAGGCTTGGCCACTGGATTTGGCGCAGCCTCAGCCTGATGCAGCCTTGGCCACTGCCTCTGGTGCAGGCTCAACCTCGGGATCCTCGGTATTTTTTGCAGGCTCAGTCATGGCAGCTACGTTTTTGGCGTAGGCTTTGCCTCAGGTTTTGGCGCAGGCTTGGCCACTGGATTTGGCGCAGGGTCGGCCTCAGATTATGACGCAGCCTCGGCCACAGAGTCTGACGCAGGCTTGGCCTCGGTATCCTCGGTTTTGGCATAGGCTCAGCCACGGTGGCCACGAATTTTGGAGTAGGCTCTGCGTCAGGTTTTGGTTCAGGCTTAGCCACTTGATTTGGCGCAGGCTCGGCCTCAGATTATGGCGCAGGCTCGGCCCCGGGATCCTCGGTGTTTGGCGCAGGATCAGCCAAGTCAGTTACGAGTTTTGGCGCAGGCTCTGCCCCAGGTTCTGGCGCAGGCTTGGCCACTGGATTTGGTGCAGGCTTGGCCTCACGCAGCCTTGGCCACTGCATCTGGCGCAGCCTCGGCCACAAAGTCTGGTGCAGGCTCGACCTCGGGATCCTCGGTATTCGGCGCAGGCTCAGTCACGGCAGCCACGAATTTTGGCGCAGCCTCGGCCATAAGGTCTTGCACAGGCTCGGCCTTGGGATCCTTTGCTGTGCCGGATGTTTCCCGTGTCGATCCTTCCTTGGGCACCAACATCTCCATTGGGTTCCCAACCAGCTCCACAAGTGTGTGCCCAAAGCGGGTTTCTACCTGCGTGTTGGCCAATTGAACAATCCCTTGTGAATAGGTCATGATCAGTGCATTGGGCATCGCTTCCACCACTTGCTGAAAACGCGTCTCCGCCTTGGTGAGTTCCGCGACGCGTTGCTCAACATGCGATTCAAGTCGATCTGCTTGGTGTAGCAGATTTTCAATGAGCAGCGACTGCTGGATACTCACCGCCAAGGGTTTGCCGATTTCACGGGCGATATTGAGATCGTGTTCGAAGAACTGATGTGATTGGTTGGCGGCTAGACTCAACGTACCGACTGGATTCCCTTCGACAACCAATGTCACAGACACAAATTTTCGACCCCCCTCTTTGAACAGGCGCTGCTGTGGTGCTCCGCCGAGTCGTGGAGTTTCTGGATTTGGTAGGTGATTCCTGCTCGCGGTGGCTCGGTGTCGCCGAAGGCCTCTATGGGAATGCTGGCGCCGGGCGTGAAGGAAGTGCTGCCTGCGCATTGTACTGCTAGTAACTTTGCATCCTCCAACTGGCCACCAAACAGTACGACAGTACAACACTAGCAGGGAATGAGACCTTCCATGCGGTTAACCACGGGATGAGCGATTTGTGTGGTTGAACGGGATTTGATCATGGCTTCCATGATTTCGCTGGTGACTTCCAGCTGCTTGCCGTGTTGGCGCAAACCGGTTTCGACGGCGTGGCGAATCTATGATGTCCGACATCGTTCGGGCAGAGGCGGAGACGCTTGGGCTTCAAGCTGAGTATTGTGGGCCCGAAGCCATGTGTTATAGATGCGAATGATGGGCCTGACGCCATAAATTGTGGGCCCAAGATTGTGTCAAATGGGCCCGAGGCTGCGGATGGTGGACTGGCCTGAGACAGGGAATACTGGACCTGAAACTGTGAAACTTGGGCCTGCGGCTGCGAATACTGGTCCGGATGCCATGAATACTGGTCCCTAGTCATAATCAAATGGGCTCGAGTCTGTGCCAAATGTAGCCAAAGGTCAGGAAATTCAGGCGTAAGGCCATGAATGGTTGGTCTGAGGCTGTGTCAAATGGGCCAAAGACTGCGAAACATGTGCCCGAGGCATTGGGGCCTGAGGCTGTGTCTAGGGCCAAAGGTGGTAGTGAAACTTGGGCCTGAGGCAGGGAATACTGGGACTGAAACTCAAAAACTTGGGCTTGAGGCCGTGAATGATGGACCCGATGTCGTGTCAAATCAGTCAAAGACCATCGATACTACGCCCGTAGCTGTGTCAAATGGGCCAAAGGCCGGGAAAATTGGGACTAAGGCCATGATTCGGTGGCCCGAGGCTGTGTCAAATGGGCCTAAGGAAGTGAAACTTGAGCTTGAGGCCATGAATTGTGGGCCTGGAGGCGTGTCTTACACCTGTGGATGCTGGGTCTGACGATGTGGATGATGACCTTGAGGCCATAAATTGTGGGCCCAAGGCTGTGTCAAATGGGCCAAAGGCCGTGGAACTTGGGCCTGAGGCCGCGANAGGCCATAAATTGTGGGCCCAAGGCTGTGTCAAATGGGCCAAAGGCCGTGGAACTTGGGCCTGAGGCCGCGAATAATGGTGGCCCTGAAGCCCCGAATACTGCGCCTGAGGCTGTGGATGGTATAATGAGCCAAAGGCAGTGACTTGAGCCTGAGGCTGTGAATATTATTCTTGATGTCATGCCAAATGAGCCAAAGGCTTTGAGACTGGGTCCTGAGGCCGTGTATACTTGGTCCGAGGCAGTGTCGGATGGGCCTGAGGCCGTGCAAGCTGGGCCAAAGGCTGCGAACGTTGTGCCAGAGGGCGTGATGATCTCACACGCTGGAAAGTCATATGGCCACTCTTGGGCCTGAGACCGTGAAATCTGGGCCCAAGGCCCTCTTCAAATCGCATAACAGAAAGTGGTCTATCAGCTAAGGCATCGCGTGTGCGACTCTTGGGCATGGGGCAGTACATTATCGACCCAAGGCTGTGCAAACTTGGTCAAAGGCCATGAAACTTGGGCCTGACGCCGCGAATACTGACCCTGAATCCATGAATACACTGAGCTTGAGGCTGTGATTGGTGGGTCGGATGCTGTGTCAAATGGGCCAAAGGCGGCAGCAAAATTTGGGCTTGAGGCCACAAAGTGTGAGCCAGAATCCGTGTTGGATAGGTCAAAAGCTGTGATTTGAGCCTGAGGCAGGACAGGTTGCGCCTGGGGCTGTGAGTATTATGCCTGATGGCATGTGAGATTGGCCAAATTATTTGCGACTCGGCCCTGAGGCCATGGATACTCAGATAGGGGCAGCGACGGATGGGTCTGAGGACGTGCCATCAGCCAAAGGCTTTGAATGTTGGGCCAGATAGCATGATGATCTCACATGCTGGAAAGTCATACGCTGTGACATGGTGTGGGCCACTCTTGGGTCTGAGTCCATAAAAACTGGGCCTGAGGCCTTCTTCAAATCGCACGATGGAAAGTGGTCTCTCAGTTAAGGCATTGTGTGTGCGACTCTTGGGCACGAGGCTGTAAATTATCGACCCAAGGCTTTGCGAAATTGGTCAAAGGCCGTGAAACTAGGGCCTGACGCCGCGAATGATGACCCTTAGTCCATGAATACTGAGCTTGAGGCTGTGGTTGGTGGGTCGGATGCTGTGTCAATTGGGCCAAAGGTGGTGAATTTTTGGCTTGAGGCCTTGAAATGTGTGCCTGAGGTCATGTCGAATGGGCCAAAGGCAGTGACTTGAGCCTGAGGCAGGGAAGGCTGCGCCTGAGGCTGTGAATATCATGCCCGATGGTGTATCAAATAGGCCAAAGGCTTTGAGACTCGGCCCTGAGGCCGTGGATACTTGACCCGAGGCAATGTCGGATGGGCCTGAGACCGTGCCAAATGAGCCAAAGGCTGTGAACGTTGGGCTAGAAGGTGCGATGATCTCACACACTGGAAAGTCAGATGCTGAGACTTGGCGTGGGCCTGAGACTGTGAAATTTAGGCCTTAGGCCCTCTTGAAATGGCACGATGGAACGTTTTCTTGAAGGTGGGCTTGCCCCATCGTGCTGGAATTGGACCATGCTCAGATCTTTTGGCCAAAGGCTGGGAAAGTTGGGCCTGAGAGCCGTGAATGGCGGTCCTGTGAAATGTTGTTCTGAGGCTTTGCAGCAGGATCGGCGAACGTACCACTTCTTCGCCAGCGGAGATACAATGCCTTAACTGCTACGCAATCATCGTGATCACACGGCCAAGGTAGTTTGTCCTAGAACTGGAGCTGGGCTCGCCCATGCTCTGATCCTTTGGCCAAAGGCTGGGAAATTTGGACCTGTGAGCCGTGAATGGCGGTCCTGTGAAATGTTGTTCTGAGGCTTTGCAGCAGCAGCAGCAAGAGTACCACTTCTTCGCCAGCGGAGAGACGATACCGTAAATACCACGCAATCACTGTGATCTCATGGCCAAGGTAGTTTGTCCTAGAGCTGGAGCTGGGCTTGCCCCATTGTGCTGGAATTGGACCATGATCAGATAAGTCGGTCAAAGGCATGGAGATTTGCGCCTGAGAGCCGTGAATGGCGGTCCTATGAAATGTGTTTCTGAGGCTTTGCAGCAGCAGCAGTGACAGTACCACTTCTTCGCCAGCGGAGATACGATGCCGTAAATGCTACGCAATCATTATGATCACACGGCCAAGGTGGTTTGTCCTAGAACTGGAGCTGGGCTCGCCCCATCGTGCTGGAATTGGACCATGATCCAACCCTTTGGCCAAAGGCTGGGAAATTTGCGCCTGAGAACCGTGAATGGCGGTCCTATGAAATGTTGTTCTGAGGCTTTGCAGCAGCAGCAGCAGTGAGAGTACCACTTCTTTGCGAGCGGAGACACGATGCTGTAAATGCTACGCAATCATTGTGATCTCATGGCCAAGGTAGTTTGTCCTAGAACTGGAGCTGGGCTCTCCATCTTGCTGGATTTGGACCATGATCAGATACTTCAGCAAAGGCATGAAGATTTGGGCCATAGAGCCGTGAATGGCGGCCCTTTGAAATGTGTTTCTGAGGCTTTGCAGCAGCAGCAGTGAGAGGACCACCTTTTTGGCAGCGAAAATATGATGCCGTAAATGCTACGCAATTATTGTGATCACACGGCCAAGGTAGTTTGTCCTAGAACTGGAGCTGGGCTCTCCATCGTGCTGGAATTGGACCATGATCTGATCCTTTGGCCAAAGGCTGGGAAATTTGCGCCTGAGAACCGTGAATGGCGGTCCTGTGAGATGTGTTTCTGATACTGTGCTTCAACAGCAAGAGTACCACATCTTTGCCAGCGGAGATACGATATTGTAAGTGCTACGCAATCATTGAGATCACACGACCAAGGTAATTTGCGCTAGAACTGGAGCTGGGCTCACCCCATCGTGCTGGATTTGGACCATGATCAGATTCTTTGGCCAAAGGCTGGGAATTTTGTGACTGAGAACCGTGAATGGCGGTCCTGTGAAATGTGGTTGTGAAGGTGTGCAGCAGCAGCAGCGAGAGTACTACTTCTTTGCCAGCGGAGATACGATATTGTAAATGCTACGCAATCATTGTGATCACACGACCAAGGTAGTTTGCGCTAGAACTGGAGCTGGGCTCCCCATTGTGCTGGATTTGGACCATGCTCAGATCTTTTGGCCAAAGGCTGGGAAATTTGCGCCAGAGAACCGTGAATGACGGTCTGCGAAATGTGGTTCTGAGGCTTTGCAGCAGCAGCGCAGCGAACGTACCACTTCTTCGCCAGCGGAGATACGATGCCGTAAATGCTACGCAATCATTGTGATCACACGGCCAAGTTAGTTTGTCCTAGAACTGGAGCTGGGCTCGCCCCATCGTGCTGGAACTCGACCATGATCCAACCCTTTGGCCAAAGGCTGGGAATTTTGTGACTGAGAACCGTGAATGGCGGTACTGTGAAATGTGTTTCTGAGGCTTTGCAGCAGTAGTAGGATTGGGCTGTGGCATCATTGATAGTGCCTGTTGGAGTGACTTTTGGCCTCGCTGCAGCATTAGCGGGAGAGATGTTGGACTCACAGCATCATTTTTTTGACAATTTAGGCAGGAGTAATTCTTTTGGCTTGTGTTATCATTTGCAGGAGCATTCTTTGACTTGATCCAGAGGAGTAATTCCGAGGCCGTGAATGCTGGCTCGCGGCAGTGTCCGCAGGACTAAAGTCTGGACTCACGGCATTATCATTTGCAGGAGTAGCGTTGGGCTGTGGCATCATTGGTGGGAGTATTTGTTGAGCCCGAGGCCTTGCCTGTCGGAGTGATTTTTGGACTCGCTGTAACATTAGCAGGAGAATTGTTGGAATCACAGCATCATCTTTTCGGCTGCCTAGGCAGGACTCAATCATGTGGCGCCGCAACCACTAGCGCAGAAGACTTCTGCACATGCCTACATTGTGAGATTAAGAGCTGTCCAAAGTGCCCTGGGCGCGGCCAGCAGGGCATCAAGGATTCAACTCCTCGCCCAACGCCTTATCCTACGCCTTTCGAATTCTTCGATTGAAGATGTTGATAGAAATGATGGTCAGAATTGACTAGTCTTATACGTTGTTTGTTATTGCTCATAACTGTGTCTGGCTTCGATGGGTTCATAATATTGCGTCGCATGAGATGACTATCGTACCATATGTATTGCTTGTTGTACGTTGTGCTTTAACTGTTAAGCGGTCAAATGATGCTGGCGAACAACAGCCAGAACACGTCAACAAAAACTCCACAAATCAACTACCCAATATCCTGCTTTGAACTGAATCAGTCAGTTGTTGTTTAATCGTCTGTACTATCACCATCACCTCCTACATCCATGCTGATCTAAAAAATAAATAGTTTCATAAAACACCTTTCATTGCATGATGGTTTCGCAAATCAAGTAGGGCATGGTGCCCGACGAAGAAGATATTATGTACAAAGGAATTTATATTAAATACCTGCACCAGATCGAAGAACTAAATACCTTGCGATATTATCTCATCATGTGCAGGGTCGGCGGTCGAAAGGAAGGGTTCCGTTTCGCAATTGATTTATATGCAACAAATTCAAGTTCTAGCTTTGGCTCATCATCAATATATCATGTCATTGAAGTTGGCATACCAAGGTGCCAAGGATTGCATTTGCTTCCAAGCAGATTGATCCTCCACGATTCCTTTCAAATTGCATATCACAGGATCTCCTCTTTCTTTGTTGCATTCTTTCACTGATCTTAGGTAGTGGTAAACAGATATCCCTTCTGGTGTTTCTGGGCCTCCATTGCATATATCCGAGGAGAATTCTCCAGAGTTGAGGTACTTTATCAAATCCTTCTCAAGAGTTTGAAGAGTCTCAGCTGCCATTGTAGTTGATTTTGTTTGGAGCAGCAGTGATGAAGAAGCAAAGCCGGGAGTTTTATCATTGACTCGAAGAACAAATCGTTTTGTCACTGGAAGAGGATCATACACAAACTGATCACCATGTCCAAGCAATACTCTTTCAAACTGGTGAGCACATGCACTTGAATCCAAAAGTTTAACGAGCGGCTCAATGCTAGAATGCTCGGGAATGACAAAGAAATCATTGACATCTACAAGCACAAGTCCATTGTGTTCCTTCCCGTGCCTACCCACACAATCTGCATATGCCCTTGCCTTTTTGTCATTCAAAACCATAGTACTGTTTCCAGCATTCTCATCATTCGGAGGAGGAGGGAAATGAACCATAGACAATCGTGTATCATTCCGTGCCTCTCCCCATTGCTCCATCCAATATTTCTCAGAACCGTCGTATATGTACAGTTTGTCAAAACCCAATGCCAGATGATAATCCATCCATTCATCAATGTATGCTTCCTGATCCCTGGCATAACAGCATATCCCTATCGACTGTGCTCGATCATTGTCACCTTTTGTTTGTTTCTGATTCTTGATTACATTACTTGTGTCTTTGGCATCGAAGAATTTGTACTTTGGATTCCTTGACTTGAGCATTTCCCACGCGGACACATCAACTTCCGTCGTATTATCCAACCCCTTGCCCGCACGCGCATTACTAATTAGTAGCTTGACACTTTCCGCCAACCCCGGGCCTGCCATACTAGCCCTGCCCCTTGCTCTCTTACCAACAAACTCCTTCCAGCTTTTCGTGTTGTGATGATAAACCAACGCCACATCCGAGGGATGGCGATTGTTCCAATAGGGAGTGAGTGGATGGAGTGTCTTCCCCGTTGTATCAACCGCGAGGTATTCCTTCCTTTTCAGCGTGGCGAAGTGAGGATGCTGCCTTGCGTCCAAGTCAATCTTGTCGACATTCGATATCGTTTTGACGTGAAAGTTGATATTGCCAGTGTCGGCCCTGCTCGCGAAACGTTTGGTAACGGGTTGGGGGCTGTATTGCATCTGGTCATTCCACGATTGCACCTGCCAGTTGATCGCCACGGCCGTGCGTTTCGTGTCGTGTTGCAATAAAAAGGACGTGACGCTGTCGTGCTTCTTGAGCACGAGAAATTCATCCGCGTCCGTGAAAAATACCCACCTGTGTCTATCACTCAGCACCTGCCTCGCACAATCTCGATAGGCCATCCATTGCTTCCCCTCTCCGGGATAATGCTGAATGGTGACCCGATTTTGGAGCCGATCAGCGCGTCTCTCCAACCAGCCGTGGCCCAAATTAGATTCGTCCGTGTTGTCGTAGATGTAAATGTGATCGAAGCCGATGCCCAAATTGTAATCGATCCACTCGTCCAAATAGTATTCCTCGTTGGAAACGATGGAGCAGATGACGGCCGTGTTGGTCAGGTTGAGACGCCTGGCGTGGAAATTGTCAACCACCTTCAGGGAGGCATTGATGAGAGGGCGCGCGATTGGCAAGCAGAGGACGACGAGGAGGAGAGCAATGACGGCGACGGGCTTCCAAAACTTGCCACGGTTGGCGGTTGCGGCAGTGATTCTGGAAACGAACCATTGGACAATTCTTCGTCGCTTGACAGTGCCAGTGAGTAGATGTCCATGATTTGTTTGTGGAAGAGTAGCGGCATTATCAGTATCAGTATTGGGGTCCCGCGGTCGTGACTGACGTGACCAAGGTGACCGACGTGCTCTCATCACAGAGGCATCATAATGCCGTCGAAATGATTCTTTCCTATTGAAGGAAATGAGATGATATCGTAGCGTGTGGTCGATGCTGTCCTCAGTTTCAGGGGTGCGTGTTGATTGTTGATTGATTGTTGATTGGCCCTTGGACTTGGACCTTGGATAAATGGAACCTGTTCTATCTCCACGAAGCGAATGCGCTCCGTAAAAACTGCCAGAATCTGATTAAGTTTCA
>JALLOZ010000206.1:0-14486 GCA_036939875.1 Thalassiosira pacifica
ATAAGGCCTCCGCGGGCACCAGCTTGTTGCAACGAACGACTGCTGTTGGCGCCCTGCGGGCCCATTATGAGATGCTCCTTTGTTATGTTGATGATGTTTTGGTGATTAGCCACAAACCAAAAGCAGTCATGGAAGCTATCGGCAAAGAGTTTGAGATCAAGAATGGTGAATATGGGCCGCCGGAGTTTTATCTCGGCGCAGGTGTGGAAAAGTTCAACCTTGGGGACGGCACCCAATGTTGGAGCATGAGGAGTGACAAATACGTTAAGAATGCTATCAAGACAGTCGAAGACTTGTTGGTGGAGGACGGTCGCGTGCTCAAGGGGGGCAAGTGGAATCACGCCAATTGTCTGCCAGTAGAATACAAACCTGAACTGGATACCACTGAGGAATGTGATGAAGAGCATGCATCCCGTTACAGGCAAATCATTGGGATCTTGCGCTGAGCCATAGAATTACGACGTTTTGAAATATTATTGGAAGTCTCACTCTTGTCACAATACCAAGCAAATCCAAGGGAAGGGCACTTGGAAGCCTTGTATTTGATTGTATTTACCTGAAGAAGAATCCATTGAAACGAATTGCTTTTGATCCCAGGAGGCCTGTCTATGGGGACATGACAGTATTTAATGTGACAGCTGGTTGGTCAGAGTTTTACCCTGACGTCAAGGAAGAGGATCCACCGGGCATGCCTGAACCTCTTGGGAAGGCCATGAAGATGGCATGCTTTGTCGATGCTAATCATGCAGGGAACGTTGTGACTAGGAGGTCACACACTGGTATCATGATATTTCTACAGAACGCACCAATTCTACCTTACAGCAAACGCCAGAACACTGTTGAATCTGCAACCTTTGGATCAGAGTTGGTTGCAATGAGAGTGGCAAGAGACCTGATTGTTGCAATGAGAATTAAATTGAAATGCTTTGGCATCCCAATCGATGGTCCTTGCGATGTATTTTGCGATAACGAGGCTGTATTCAAGAACACCAGCAAGCCTGAGTCGACGCTGACCAAGAAGCACAACGCAATCAACTACCACATTTGCAGAGAGGCCGTGGCGGCCAGGATCATGCGTGTGGCCAAGGAGGATACGAACACGAACATCTCGGACGCTCTGACAAAATTGATGTCATACTCACGTAAGTATGAATTAATGGGGAAGTGTCAGTATGATAGATAGATTTTGAATCATTTCCCGGTCATGGGGACTGGGATAATCATTTGTGGGGACCAAGTAAATCCTGACAGTACAGGAGGATATTATGTATAGAACCATGGATACATATAGGGGGTATGTATCAATGGTAGGGGTTTATCTACCCATGTGCTGTGTATGGTAGTAGATACATAACGTTGTGCTACCTACTGCGCGCACGGGCTCACTCTAATTATTAGCGAACCATGAACAAATATCTGCCTACTTGCGTGAACATAGAACATAGTTAGAACGGCTCCTCCAGCCATCCAACGGCTCCCAAACTTAAGTATATTGCTTCCCCTCACTGTCCGCATTTAAATGCTTGTTTCTCCTCACACAGTGCCGCGCGCCAGCGGCTCTTTGTCTGTTCATGTGAATGGACGCATCGCTGACTATGTCAAGCTCTTTGTGTGGGTCATACAAGAGTGAGTCTTCTATGACGTGGTTTTCTGATGATTGAGCTGGTAGGTGATGGGGTCGATATGATTGCCAGACCCATGTTCTTCCTTCCCCCACTGCCTTGGCTCTGATTGGGTGGGACTCGAATGGTGGCTCCATCTCATTGGTATAGTCAATGATGTAGAAGTTCGTTGTTGGAGCCTTCTTGCATTTGTAGCACGAGAATTCATCACGCCAGTAGATTGAGTCCCTCGAGACGTAGCAGTCGAACAAGGTGTTACGCTCCCTGACGAACCATTTTCCTAGTGGTTCGTTGAGTTTGTAATCACCCTTTCTCTGCCACGGGCTAGTTGTGGTGCAGAAAGTCAGTTGGAGGCATCGGCAGAAGGCTGCCAGGTGATCTGATGTTGGCTCTGGCAGGTTGGGCCAGGTCCGTCCAGGAATCGGCCTCGCTCGCCATCCGCCAAAGAGACGTTTCGTGTCGATGCCCAATCCGTCGATTTCTGCGAGTTCTGGCATGCATGTGATTCTCATATATATTTGAGTCTCACTTGCAAGTCGTTGCTCTTTGGGAGTGATTCCACCATGGGCGGTGATTCGTTCCATGATTGAGTCATCACCCACTCTTTGGAGTCTTGGCCGCCATGCTTTCTCAACCTTTCGTTGGGCCTCCAAGACCTTTAGTCCCCCACGAATGTGAGGGATGAGTCCTCTTGACGTGTAATCGATGGGAATGTCAGGGCTTTCGAGGACTGGGGTCACGAACCCAGAAACAAGTTGGAAGGCATTGAGGATGGTTATGATGTCATTTGCTGTTATGTCGTCCCATCGAAGTGACTGGACGAAGTAATGCAGCCCCCATTTGTCCTGAAGGGCTTCGAACTTGACGATCGACATCCCTCCAAGGTGGCTTGGGCCATGCACCACTGCTCTTGGCATGCTTTGGTTGATTTTCAACAGAGGCAAGAATGTGGTCATGGTGATGACGTCCAAAGCATGGCACTGCTTGGGAGAGAATTGAGAGAGGCGGCACTCATAGGTGGACTGGGGGACGAGTCTTCTGTCTAACATCGTTTTGGCTTCATGTTGGCGTAGCAAGACACTCGATGCTGCCTTGCACATATGCCAAATGTTGCCCTCTCTGAATTTGAATTCATGCTCTTGGTTCCCGTCTATTGCGTGTCTGAATCCCAGTCCTTCATTTGGGAGGTTAGGAGGGAGGAGTTTGATTGTGGTTGGGGCGCCCTTGAGGTCTTTCAGAGTCATCGTGAATTGATACTCATAGTCAATCGTGAGCGATCCCAGAACGCAGATCCATCCAAGAACTTGAAGAATGAATTTGTAAAATGCAGTAGACGCCGCCACTACATCTTGTATGTTGGACCATTTCTGAGCCCCGACTTGGAGCTTGCCCGTGACCTTGTCGGCTTCAAGGCGGCCGTTCTCCATTTACCCTGAGAAGGTGTCGACATCGTCAACATATCCATCATTGTTCTTCTGGATTCCTTTTCCTCCTGCAACATCTGGGAGGTGGATCCCATCGTATAGCATACAATGGGCAATTAGCAGGGTGCTGCTGACCATGGCCCAGAAGTTGGCCATGTCTGCCTTTCCTTGCACCTCGCCTGATATCTTGGGCTTGCCTGGCTTGTCACAGTAATAAGCATCTGACGTGCCAAGCGCTGTCTTGATGTGTTGCTTGAGACCTCCGATCGTCTTGTCTTGGCATTCAAGCAGCTCATCTTCGCACCCATTCGCAGCCGCCACGAAATTAGTGATCTTCGGGTGCATTCGATCAAAACATGCTGTTTGGTCGTTCACAAAGATTGCTATTGTGGCCTTCGTGTATCTGCCGTACTCGAAGGTCATCATCTTACGCAGGGCGGCGTCGGTGGACGTTCTATTTGCTCTTGATCCCCACTGTTTGTCGCTGAGGTTAGTCGCCTCGGCTTTTTTCATGAGCCCACGCGCGAATAGAATCTTCAGTGCGACGTTGAAATCAGCCTCGAGGATTCCTATGATTCAAAGCTGATGGATCCATTTGTTTCCTTGCTTCTTCTCAAGCATGACGTCCACCATTTTGGTCCATCGCTCGTTCACAAAGCCATACATAAATGGGAGGCTCATCATTATGCTGAGCCACGCGGCAAGATCATCTTCCTTTGCAAGTGATTTCCACAAGCTGTAGTGGAGTCCTGAAGGAGATGATGTCGTTTTCTCGCTTACTGATTTGAATCCTCCTTGGAACATTTCCTTTGTGATTTTTCCAGTTATTTTTGGCAACGTAAGCTTGCCTCGCCGTCACAAAAAGTCCACCGATTCTATTAGATGTCAAAAAATAGAATTCGCATGTGATCTAAGTTGTCATTCTTGCAATCGATGTTATACTATGCCTAATGCAAACGAGTCTTGGTCTTATCTCACGATGGAACCCAACGCCACCCAAAACCGTTTTCATGTCTAATAGTTTTATCTACCGTTGCTATTTTCGCAATATTAGTGTCGCTATGCAGGATTGACCATTTTTTATTTTGCCGTGTTATCCCCTTTTTATCCGAACGTGTCTCATTCCTTTATCGACAAATGTCTCTCGCCTCATGGGGGTATGTCTTATTCTCCGAAAATGTCTTATCGCACCGTTAACATATTATCATCATATCTAGAACACAATGCCTATGACCCCAATAAGACATTGTTTCAATTCCTTCATCACATGGCATGTGTTCTCCACAACGCAAAAGACTCCGTCATACATAGAGATCGCTACAGTGGTATTGAAGAATACATAATAATATCTATCAATGAAATCACGTAGTGTTCTATTTCGATTGTTATCGTTTGCAGATCTAGAGAAAGAATTGGTTTCTATTCAGACTGCACGATTACTCATTAGATTCTACAGTTTCCCCCACCCCCTGCCCCGTCCCCATTGAGCCCAACTCAGTCATCTTGAATGAGCTCCCCATCCGCATCGAAGCGCGGGACCTTTAGACCTGCAATGTGGATCAACCCATCGCCCTCCCACGCATTTGCCGTAGGAGGGGCGAATCCCTTTGTGTCTGCGCCCTTGATGGTAGGGTAATAATCCTTCCAAATCTCCTCCCACTCCTCCATGTCAATCTCCTTCAGCGCCTCCTTCACCACATTGTAGAACTTGATGGCCAAGTCGGTGAGGCCCTGCTTCCTATCCCTCGCGTGGTTGCCAATGAGCCAGCCCTTCCTCCCGAGCGTGTAGTTACGCTTGTCACTGCTCTCGATTGCAGCGTCAACCTCGTCCGAATTCCTCTTCTTGCCCCCCTTCTTGCCCCCCTTCTTCCCACCCTTCTTGCCCCTCGCCGCCTCCTCTTTCCTCTCGTCCTCCCTCTTCTTCTCGAGGTACACCAACCTCTCTTTCCACTGCTCACCCTTGATGACGAAGAGCAACAAGGTGAAAGCGATGTTGCTCATGGAGATCACCTTGAAGAGGTTCTTGGATTCCTTCGTGTTCCTGTCCCGGAGTTTGCGAGCAAGCTTGCTCATGGACCCGTTGACATGCCATGCGAACCTGTGGACCATCTCGCAGAACTTCTTTGGTTTGCCACTGATGTACTTCTGTCGGATGACGTCGGCCGTGATCTCGTCCATGCACTACCTCTCGTAGTCCGTAAACTTTAGATAGGTAGCTAAATTCCTCTTACGTAGATAGAGTCTTTCGATTGGTGAATATGAGAAATTATAATATATCAAATCTATTTTCACTGATACGTGCTAACTGACCGCCAGCCACGGTGACGGGTTGGGCGCCCTGTTCCCATACATACTTTAGGTTTGGTCTACCATCGGTGGCCACTCCGATGCGTAGCCGCATAGCTTTCCAAGGGCTTCGGCGATATCCGTGCGTTAAATAAGAAATAGAAACGAAGACCCAACTCCCGAATACTACATCCTTTGTACGTATCTATTGAAGAACATTCGCTCGTTGGTATCTTCGCGAGTCTGCCTTCTTCTCACCACCACATAGCATCCGTTGTATTTCAACAACGGGGAGTCCCTGGCAATCGGGACCGGGCGTACGTATGTACCCCAGAGCAGTGGAGGTAGTACAGTCCAGCGTGGCCTTGACCACGTTGGCCTTGTCCTTGTGGTCGTAGTCGCCGATGAACTCGTCGAGATCGTGGTCGAAGATGTTCTCCTCCCTGTATGTGGTTTGGTAGAGGTGAACAAGGATTGCAATGTCAGGAGCGTGAACACCACTTGAGAGAACAAAATGCAAACATATGAACCAGATTTCACCTTCGACGAGCACCGTGAACTTCCTGATCGTCGAAGCTCTCCACGAATTCAGAGAGATGCACAAAGCAGGGACAATCCAGGTCGTCCAGACGTACTTTGCCTCCAACCCATCGGGCCATCCCCCATAGTCCGTGATTATCTTCGCCGCCCAGTAGAACAAGCAATGATACTGAACTTCCGGCTTCCAATTCTGGAAGCCAGCCGGCATGCACTTTAGCTGTATCCAGAATGAATACCTGAACCAGTTGAGTAAACCCGCCAACCAAGCTACCCCATGCTCCCCAATTCAAACCGAGAGGTTGTTCATTGTCTTGATGTTGCCACACACTGTGGAACCGCCGTCGCCACCTCCTGCGATCTCCCGTGTCATGCGCCTATTCTTATTCCGCTCTTCCAATACATCTTATGCACCTCCTCAGCTTTCTCCTTCCACTCATCGCGATTGACCCTCATCGCTGCTAGCTGACTGTCCCTCGTCTCATCACTCACTGTTGTCAGAGTCGACGCCACCGGTGTACCCGCCGCCTCTGCATCTACCACCCCGACCGGAGATGTCGCATCACTTGCCTCATCAATAGCCGTTTCCCTTGCCGATGGCATTATCGTTGTTTGGAGGTTGTTGTTACTGCTATTCTATGTGTTCGGTTACCTATTTTGATCCCTTCTGTGCTGAAAATGGTGTTCATCGCGACGGCTCTTGTCGTCAAGATGCTCTTTGATTTGATTCCGCACCAGGTTCATTTGAATCTCAATGTTGGTCCCCATTCCACAATTATGTCGAACACTTATGTACTGATTCCTACTTCATACCCTCACTCTTTCTTGTGTCAAAATATTTCTTCGTCTATCTAATACCGGGGCTAAGGTTCACCTACGTATTATGTCAAAGAAATTAACAAGAAACACAAAATCCCTCTTCATGCCAACTCTGTCAGCACAACAATCAAAGCAATTTTGGGTACGACATCTACAATACTCTCATGCATACACGACAACACCGCTCAAGCAACGGCACCGGCCCCGGCATCACATCCACCCGAGCAAGGCAACCTAGAGAATCATCGTGCCTAGAAAGGTGTTAGTACCGTTATATTGTTCGTTTAGTCCCCACTCATAAAGCTCCAAGTAATAATGCGTAATTCACGAGTCCACCCCATCTGGGGCAGATACTCCTATGTCATCATCCAACATCCAACTGGGGGCAGATACTCTGGTGTTATCCTCCAACATCCACTTTCGCTCCCGTTCGGATGCAGTGAATCTGGTTGCATCCACCAACATCCACTTTCGCTCCCGTCCATGTGGCACCTGAGTGGGTTTCACCTGACAATTGATACTCTCGTCATTGGTCACATCAACACCATCCTCGTTTGTTGGTTCATTCAAATTTACCTTGCACCCTCTCAGGGGAGCAGCTGTGTTTGTGAACTGGCCGCATAAAAGGTCGTGCCCAGTTGTATCCCCAAGAACCCATCTTTGAACACTGGCATTGGCACCATACCACGGCGAGCACAACCTCAAAAACTGCAAAGCTGCGCTGAGGGAATGATCAGTGATGGCTCTTGCCCTACAACAACGTAAGAAGGCTAGGCGGGCCTGGTACCGATGCCAAATCTCTTGCAGGATATCATGATCAACAACGTGATGATTATCGATGGGAACTATTCCAAACACTTGCGCCGCCACATCCCACCCCATGCCCTCCTCTTTCACCGACAAGTTTTCTTCATTCATTGTGGCAGCTTTCGGAAGTTGTGAGCACAGAAGTGGAAAATTATGCACAACACATGCCGGTCGGGCACGAATCAGTTCAGGCACCATGGGAGAATCAATGTTCGAGAGCATGAACTGAACAGAAAAACACCTCCTCGGGACTAATGATTTCACTTTTTTCCTTCTAAGCAACATTCGTCCAATGAACGGACATGTTAAGCCGTTTCTTTGAGGATCTATTGTAAAAGGCACGTTGACAAGTTGCAATTGAGAGTGAAGAATTCTCCTTCATTGCGAGATCTGTCATTCATATGGACCAAACGATTATCTCAATGGCCTGCAAAGTTTCTGATTTTCCTTGATTTTGATCCGTTCACAGAACCCCTTTTTTTCTGTTCAGTCGCATCCATACTCGCGTTCTACGTTATTTTGTTACTATCGCTTCTCTCTCTGCTCCCCAGTCTTGTCCGTTCAATCGCACGCTTTTCTCAAGCTGTGATGTATCACACAGTACACCGATGATATAATTATTCCAGGCAAGTGGCATAACCTCTTCATTCAAATCGTAATCTCCAATTTTGCCACAGTCGCGTCCAACCTGAAATCACGCACCTACCCCCCAACATGTCGTTTTGCTGCAGTGGCTGCGATACAAATTGGTCCTCGTTTGGGCGATACCAGAACCATATCAGGGATTGCGTCGAATACAACAAGCAGGCCAAGGTCAGACAGGTGACTGCGACGCTCTGTGCCCAGCGTACCAATGACACCGCCATCTACGAGTCCTTGGACATGGTCAGAGCTTGCGAGATATATGAAGAGGGACCCGCACACTCAGCTGATCGTTGGATGGAGGATGACATGCTCCGATACGTTCCATCTAGGAAAGACCGTGCCGAGGTCATAAAAGCAGACGACTTGTCAGAGAGGACTAATGTAAAGGTCCTGGAAAAAGCAAAACTTCTCAGGCAGGATCAGGTTCTCATTCCAATGACAGATCGAGATGACGATTACGACTATGATACATTGAAGGAGCATCTCATGAAAATCTCTCTCGATTATGACAAGATCGATCATGACAAGGTCGATAAAGAAATGGAAACCATGGATAAACGAGTCACTGAGGGATTTCTGGAGCAAGAAGAGCAAGCGAAGTCTTCCCCCGAACCAACGAGTCAGGCAGATGGCTCGGATCTCCCCCCTACCAACTCAATGTTTAGGAACTCTGACAGCGAATTCTATGCCAAGAGGAAGCAGGTCCGTGACCGCCCCTGGAAGACCTACGTTGGTGGCCCGTATCCTCGTAACGATCCCTTTCACCCTAAGAGATTCAATGAGGCGGCAATTCCCCATTATGAAAAGCCCCCCCCCCACAAAGTGCCTGAAGTTAGGCGCACGGCTCTTGCACAGTTGAACCTCCTCATTATTCTCAGAAATGCTGGCTGCCCATTGTACCTACACAATGAAATCGTAACCTGGATGGAATTCCACCGAAAAGGATGACAAAGTATTCGAGCCAACGAAGCTTCGTTGACGGGAGCCGTTACTTTGATTTTTGGAGGGCCAAACGAGTATGTCGGGTCGTGCCCCTACCATCAAGGAAATAGCCCTCCCAAGTGACAATCGTCTCATCTCCCTGTCAAAGTTCTCATTCATGTCCGAGTTCCTGTCAATCTTCTACAATGACGACCTCATGCAAGAACAAAATTTCGTCGAAGGGTACGACATTGCAAGGGGCCTGCCTAGCGGTGAGGGTGTTGGTGACTACTGGAAGAGTTCATCAATCAAGCCCAACAAAATGATGCACATCCCGGATCCCACCAACAGGGACCAACCCATGAATCATCTCTACTGTGGGACCAAATTTCAACTGTCTCGGGATCGTTTTTGCACAGAATCACACCACATGCCAGTCCCTCTTGTCTTATTCTACGATGAATCTCATCTTGATAGGAATGGAGTCCTAACAAATGCACCCATGTTCTTCACCATTGGCTGGTTCAATCACTTCTGCAGAGCCAGGATCGACTTCTGGCGCATCCTCTCCATTGTCCCACATCTAGGTCTCAGATCAGGCAAGTCTTCCTCGAAAACTGCCACAGACAAGGCGAAGGACCACCATTTCGTGCTCCGCGAGGTATTCGATGAGTTTGAGTACTGGTGCAAGACAGGAGGTGTTTGGGTGACGTTCGAGGGAAAGAGGAGGCTTCTGAAGTTTTGGATACACACAATCATTGGCGACACAAAGGGTCACAACCAACTGTGTGGCAAGTACGAGAAAAGTACATGTGCTGCCCCCACGAGAGCGTGCAAGTGCGCCGGACCGGATCTTGACATACTTCCGCTGAAGTGCGAGTCTGTCACCATTGGAATGCTTCACGACGCCAGGTCCGAGGAGGGTGAGATTGGGAGGTTATGCTATCGAGACATGGAGAACTGCTTTGATCACCTTCTGATGGGACATCCTACTCGTGGCATTATGGCGTGTTGTAACTTCGAGCCGCTGCACATCATCGATGTTGGACTGTATAAGTACATGTCCGATACACTTTGGGACGGAATGAAAGGCAACAAACAGGACAGGGAGAAGTTTGACCTTCTGTTTCAAACAATGTCAAAATACATGGAAAGGCAATCGGAAACGAACATGGCCCGCAGGGGGTGCAAGTGGGAACTGACCAATGACACACGATTTACGGCAATGGAGAGACTGGGAAATAGGATCTGTATGGTTGTATGTATGCACACCCATGATGGTGAGATCTTGCTGAAGAAGAGTTTCGAAGATGAGCGGAAGGGGTGGGTGAAAGATATCATCAATGCGTTGGTGGCTGTGCTAACTTACAAGCATTGGATTCTTCAAGAGGGCAACACCACAGATGAGATCGTCCGTGCTGCTGCGCATGTCAACAAATCGCTCGATTTGGTATTGGAGCATCTCCCGAGAGAGAAGGGCAACAAGTGGTCCATCCCCAAAGTTCATGGGTATATCCACATGTACTACCAAGTCATGGAAGATGGGCCTGGAAACAGTTGGACTGGACAGCATGGGGAGGGCTTTCACCGCGAGGTCACAAACGGAGCAGTGAACAACACCCAGAAACAGCATGAAACGGTGTGCAAGCAGCTTTCCAATCGTCTCCACGAGAATCGTATTATGGACGAAGCCGCGACTGCCTATGAGAATGACATTTCTGTGAGCACTTTCGCTAGAACCTTCATTGATACCTCAGAGCAACGGAAGCGGACAACCAGGGAGGATAGGTCGTACACAAGAAAGTTGACGAGAGACGATTACGTAGGGGAGTGCAATGTCGTCGGCCGATACGAGATGTATGTTCCCAGCAAAAGTGAGGTCAAAAATACGCAAGACGCCCGCTGGAGGACAACCTGGAGTGATAAGTATCGTCAGAGAAACCGTCTCGGTTTAGACGATAGCCTCAAGTTTGCTCTTCGCCAGTATGCAACAAAGCGTGCTTGGGAGGACGGATTCCATGTGACGGGATTCACGTGCATGAAAAAGCTCAACCCATCCACCGGACTGAACACTTGTTACCGTTCCGACCCAGACTTCTATGGTGAAAAATGGCACGATAGTGCACTGTCCACTACAACGAAGGTGTTTGCCCCGCCCTGATACTGAGTTTCGTGAGGTTCAACACCGTTGGATTCCCAACTCCATGTCAGGTGAGATGTACTGTTGGGGAAGACGCAAAACAAACACTGGTGCAGCGGCGAACAATCTTGAAAAAAATAGAACAGAGACAGGATACAAGAGTTTATGTTATCGTTCGTTGCGTAGAGAAGTCCCTCAGAGATTTCAGATATGATGACAACTCCATCACTAGATTTAGACTTCTCGGCAAGGAGTCTGTTTGGATCAAGCCAATAGAGGAAGTCATTGGGCCACTGATGGTCGTCCCCTCAATTCAGTCTGTCCACTACATGAACGAATCTGAGTGGTTGCTCGTGCGTCCAATGCGGGTTTGGGGTGACTGGTTCGGCAATAAGATACTCAAAGGAAGCTCAACGAAGCTGTCGTCGACGAACTTGAGGAGAAAGAGGCAGGGTACTGCAGACGCCGGAGACAAGGCGAGGGACGGGAGTGCATCATCGGTGGACGAGGAGGGCGCAGTCGCCAAGGCACGTCTACATCAGTACGGAAACGAATCAGATGAAGATGTCGAAATGAAAACGGATCTCATCTCTTCGGGGAGAAAAAGTGGATTATCGAACACGAGTGGAGCAAAAAGGGAAGATAATGCCCCTGCTTGAAAGAACGAGAAGAAGAAAGCGGCATCGAAAGTGGGAGCAAAGGAGAAGAAGAAAGCGGCGTCGGAAGTGGGAGCAAAGGGGAACAAATGTAAGGCAAATGGGCCTGCCAGTGGGACGAAGTCGATAGCTACCTTGCAGGAATCAGCATCGGAGGCACGAGATAAGAGAGCCAAGGCCAGGAGAGAACGACTCGAGCAAGATGAAGGTCTACTTGTCTAGAAAAAAACGTCGCTTCCCTAGAACGAAACACATGTGTCTATGTAACACCCGCCACTTATCCATGCTTCGCGGCAGCTTTCCCCAATCCAGTGGCCTTCTTGGCGCGATTCATCCAACGTTTGTCCTGGACAACGCCAACATCAAGGAAAGAGATGTTCGCCATCCCACCAACCATTTTGTAGATAGCAGACTGCTCTGATCCTGACTTACCCTTCGTGGCGACGCTGGTGACCTGGGCGCAACAATTGAGTATCAGGTGGAGGTGCTTGGGGAGGCACTTGACGTACCCAACCTTCTGACCCCATACTCCACCGTCGACCTTGTACGCGCCAACGAAGTACACTCATTTCTTGACGAGGCGCACGTCGTAGCCGTTCAGGTACACAAGATCATTCTTCGCGATTTTGGAGGGGATAACATCGTCTCCACCGTGCACCTCCACCCACTCCTTGTTAATCCCACATATAACATCGTGTTTCTTGGAGAACCGGGCGGATTCTGATTGAGGCGACGGGCGACCAAGATACACAATAATTTGCGGAGCCAAGATGTAACTTGAAGGCTGATACGAGGCTATTGGTGGTCCCATTCCATACTGTTTTAGCCTATTGGAATCGACAATTTTCTTCTTGAGATCAGTTGCGTCGCGAGTCGACAGAACTTCCTTGTAGTTGTCGTCATCTTTGTCCTCTTCTTTCGGGCGATAGTGCATCAGCAGTGCCTCCTTGTTTTTTCCGATGGTGTAGTCGGAGCCGAGAACAAGCTTGTGGAGGTCTTGAGTTTCTCTCTTTTTCGGATTGGGCAGAAGTCCTGGTTTCTCATCTTCGGACGCCGATTCTGGAGTATTCTGCGCGCTCCTCCTCGTTGCAACCTTCGTGGCTGTTCCCTTCTTGGCCCTCTTCTTCTTCTTCGGTGGAAAGATGAACGTCTCCCTTTTAGTCTTGTTGCCCTGTGCAATCAGGTCATTTGTGAAAGCCATGATAGATTCTTTAGGGAGGTTGGCGATTTCGGGCGTTGTTGCCATGATGAGACAGAGTTCCATGCCCAGCTCTTGATCAGGTAGCTTGAGTTTGGGAGCGATGCTCTTCCGGAGAGGCGCTAGTTGGTCCCGAATGGTATCGTAGTCGGAGTCGTTGGTCGCTGGGTCTACTGCCTTCCTCTTCTTGCCTCCGCCCTTCTTCTTCGTGGCATTCTTCTTATTCTTCTTTGTACCTTGACCTTCTTTGTATGTGGAATCAGACTAGGCGGGTGTTTCCTCCGCATTGTCTCCCTTTTCCTTCTCGGCATCTTCCTCACCATCTCGCGCCGCGAGCGAAAAGGCCTTTCTGCCAGAGAGAGGGAAGCAGCTCTCGCAGGCGGAGCGCGACGCCAGCACAGGGGTGGCGGGGCCGTGGACAGTGGCCTGGCGCTGGGCAGAGTTTGTGGTTGTAGTGATGTGCCTTGTCGTGAGAGTGCGCGACTTAGGTCGGAATCTTGCCGAGCTGAATGTTTTTTACGCGAAAAACTCTTGGGGGTACAATTCCCGCGAACTGGGAGAGAATCGCGGGAACCTTCGCGGGTTGCAGGGCTCTTGTGATAGAGTTCAGCGGGAAATAGAGTTATTCCCAGGAACTGGGGTGGATTCTCCGCAGTTTTTTGGCTTGCGGGGTTCTGCGTTCTGCGGTGATGGGTTCGACAGCAAGAACCAGCATGATAGTATCTGGGATCGTGGAAAAGATTTTATTAGTCCGGCCATACCTACCTCGAACTGCAGGAGTGTGAACTGCAGGTCCGTCTGCGAGATAGCCCTCGAGATTGGGCATGCGCCCACGTGGTGGGGTCCGCCGGAAACGAACGTCAGCGGATTTTTAGTTTTGTGGCGGACGGATGGTTCGTAGATGAGAATGAGAAAAGATCGGCCTGTGGTGGTTGCGGTTGTGTGGCGTATGAAATTAAGCGTCCGACCAAAAATGATGAAAGTAAGAGGTGGTGCTGCAGCCTGAAATACAGCCGGAAGTCCTACATGTATTCCCATCCGGGCGTAGGCACTGTCTGGCGAGATTGCAGACAGGTGGTGAATGAGAATCAAAAGTCCTGCATGTATTCCCATCCGGGCGAAGGCACTGTGTGGCGAGATCGCAGACAGGCGGAGAATGACAAGTTGAGGCCCCACGTGTATTCCCATGCGGGCGTGGGCACCGTCTGGGGAATTCGCGGACGGGAAGAAAATCAGGGGCTGAAGTCAGAAAGGCTGCTTCTGAGTTTTGAAAATGATTATGACATCTTAGTTTGCAGGAGTGAATTCTATGATAATTTTTGTCAGACAGGTGCAGAGAACCTTTTTCGCGCGACAGGTGGAGTCAAACGCGGAACCGGACAATTGATAGTGTCTCCGGAGAACAGTGAGCCTGAGAGATCGGAAGAGCGT
>JALLOZ010000208.1:364-14518 GCA_036939875.1 Thalassiosira pacifica
GGCTGTAACTTCTGACTAATAGAAGTATTTGCCCAGGCAGAATCGAAACCCATGACTGAACTTGTTATGAAAAACCAAGCCTTTTTGGGTTTTTCTTTTCCAAAGGCTGGATCCACTAGACCGAAAACCATCAATACCTTAGGATTTTTGTCCAGTGGAGATGACAGCAGTGCCTCTGGGGGAGAGGACAACATGGTCATATCTGAGCCTGAGGAAAACTCAGAGTCAAGCATCAATGCAGAACCTAAAGAGCAGG
Organism: Thalassiosira pacifica; assembly: GCA_036939875.1. Lineage (NCBI taxonomy): Eukaryota > Bacillariophyta > Thalassiosirophyceae > Thalassiosirales > Thalassiosiraceae > Thalassiosira > Thalassiosira pacifica. The sequence goes on from JALLOZ010000208.1 coordinate 621, forward strand.
CATATGTGCAACAAAGCAATTGGAGGTGAGGCATCTTAAACTTGTCAGGTAACGAGAATGATAACATATCCCCCAATGGAGATAGCATGACTAAGATTGGATGTGATCATGACATGGAATCAACAAAGCATACAGTAGTGCATGGCCCTACCAACAGAGTGAGTACTAGCAATTGAGCATTGGTTGACAATGAGTCCAAGTCAGTAGACTCAGGCAGCAAATTTGGAAGTGAATCAGCAGAGAAAGACAGCCAGACCACCTCAGAGTCTGACAAAGAGTCCAAAACAATGGAAACACATAGAACTAAGACAGCATGGGGAGGGAAAGGAAAACCAGAATCATTAGATACCCAGCCTTTGAATGACAAGGAAATGAGTGAGTATGAGGAGGAAACCACAAATCAAGATGTCAAGCCTTACCAGGGAGAAAAAGTCTCCGGTTCAAAGGAGTACCATGCCATGTCCAACAAAAGCTATGCCAAGGATGGTACAGAACCACTATATCCAAAGGGGAAACGACTGAAATAATTAGAGATGGATAGATGAGCATTTGCTTACCATCATATTATCAACAAACTGACCCATACTCAAACACGCACTCAGTTTTACATCCATGTGATAATGATATGGGGAATAGACATCCTGATCACTGAAAATACATTGGATTTCAGAACATACAAGGTATCAGTAGATGGCCTGTCATGTAGATGAAGTCTTGCACATAGCCAAGGAATACAACATAAATGTTTTTGACATTGCAGAGCCAAATTATGCATGGATGACTGACATGGAGATAGCAATGAATGCAGCTTTTCGAACATAATTTGAACATGGACACACATCTTGTACATCATTGATTAGGTAGAGGAGAATAGATTCCTCCCAGGAGGGACCATGCACAACTAATACAAGGACCCCTGGGACTAGTAGGCAAAAGACAAGAGGAAGTAGCAAGTATGGTTGATACTCATGGATGGGATTTAACAACAATGAGGGGAAGAGATTATGCACCATTACCATATACATGGTGGTACATAAGAAAGAACCCCCCACATACCCAGAATACAATGCTGGATATTAACTGCAGGTCCAAGCCATGATAAGAGACAACAAAATGAATCCTGACCCAAGAAATCAGGCACTAAATGACCTCTCCAGCTTCATCATGGGGAATAGGCAGGGAGTATAGTGATATAGTGAATTCTCAGTAGACATCGTATTGATAAGGGGAATTCATCAACGTACTGAAGGACATCCAGCAGCACCAGAATTTTTAGGCAAGAGTTCAACAACTTGAACAGGACTTTAAAGTCAGAGGAGTTACTAAGCAACATATGGAGAGAATTTAGTACGTACTTGACTACAAATACAAACTGATTCAATTGATCAGGGCAGCAGTAAACAAAGTAGTATCCATGTACAAACACAGATATGCTCAATTACCTACACTTATTTGCACAGGAACAAAATTCCTATTTTGGAAATCAGTACTAACGTCAAAATGACATTTTCTCCCAATAGCCAACAGGGTATCTTCCATTGGGGATGAACTAGATATTGATGATATAGCAATTGACAACCTCAGCGAACTCCAGACCAACAACATGATCAGGAAGGCATGGGATGGACTAAAAATAACCCAGAAAGAAGCAACACAGCTACAGGCAAAAGGGCTTGAAAGTATTGCAAGACACACGGTGTTGGGTGATGACTAAATTTGGAGTTATACCTGTCATGTATTTAGGTAGGAGGTCACATGATGGGAATCAGACCTGTCAGTAGGATCCAACACCATACAGGATAGTTTGAGTGGGAGCTCACATGATGGTTCGTGCTATAGCTTGCACACAGATTAGACACCAATGTCTGACTCAGAGGATAGGTACTGAGTCAGAAGATTAGATCTATTGAAGATCCAAGGATCCACCAAAGATCGAAAAGCTAACTGAAGCTAGTTTAGCTAGCTAGAGGTGCAAGCATGCCAATAGACATGTGAGCTCAGTAGGAGCTCACTTTTTATAATCTCCAATAACAATATCTTATTGGGTTTGGTCTACTGATTCCTACATGATAACTACCAATTCCTACAAACACTAGAAATTCTATAATATCATCACAAGGCAGCAGCAGAAACGCCAACACAGACAAAACACACCAAACCTGGTGATAAGGAAGCTACATGACAAGCAGATGCACTGCAACTTGTCTGTAATCACAAAAGGATCACGCAGTGGATTGGATTTCATTGAAACCCAAATTGGGGAATGGTATGATACAACTTGCAAACCTGGATGAGCTTTATCAGTATGAGAAGGGATTCTTTGGAGCACATCCAAGGAAGCTAGACATGCACTGGTACTTCTACCCTCAGCATACACTCAAGGTCATTCAAGATGATGTAAGGGAAGTCTCAGTCAAATCTTCCTGAAGGACTGTAAATTAAAGGTGAGATAGGCAGGCCCGTAACATGAAGAAGGATCAATGACATGAAGGAAATGGAGGTAAAGTTGATGTAATGCAACAAACAGGGAAAACAACCCACCAAGCCAGTTGTACTTTGATCCCATCCTTGCAGACTATGGGTTATCAGATACAGCCACCAAGATTCTGTAAGGTGAAGTTGCAGATGATATGGAGGATCCCCCCCCCATTATCTGACACTGGTTACACCACCTTAAGCACACGGATGAAGACTAATAGGGAAACAGCATCACGGGACACATTCACCCTCATAAGTACCAGGAACTATTCCAATTGGTCTTGGAGTGGATTTCATCATCAACACCAGGGATCCACTACATCTCTTGAAAAAGCATTACCTTAGATGATGAGCATACAACTTATCTGTTAATCATGATGCACTTACCATTCACTCAGATGTTCAAGAATGACAGGTGGACACACTGCCTCAATATGATGCTAGAAAAATGCAAAGTTATGAGGTACATCCACCAACTGAGAATAATTGGATTAGTGGAAACCAACCTCAACTCAGCATTGAAATTCTACTTTGTAAAGCAGCTGATCTCAAACATGCAGCAATCCAACCCAACAAAGAAACAATTGAAGAAGATCAGGCCATACTACAGCAGATCTGGTGCTCAGAAAACTACTTGCATTAGAATATAGACGGGCAATATATGTCACCATTGCTTCTCCAGGATGGTACCAAACATCTTGACATTAATTGAAAGGAAACATGAAGTAGCACCAATTGTGATGAGAGGACAGAACATCACCATGGAAAACATGACTTACTTGACAATGGAGACATGAGCGTCATCCGACCTTCTTTTCCCTCTGCAATACTGCTTTTTAGCATTGCCTCTTTTTGAAGAGAACAATGACAAACCCTTTCATTCTAGCCACAGCAAAGAACTCCCATGTTGTTTGTGAGATGGAGAATATAGAAATAAACTGTAGACATGAACTGATTTAGAGGTTGTCAGTCACAATGAAGATATTGTGGGTTTGCAAGCTGCTGGCAAGCAGCTGGATAAATAATATCAGTGGATTTTGTTTGAAGTACAACAAATATGGCCACTACTGGCTCGTGTACTAATCATAGGATTCTTGGTACAATCTTAGCAGACATAGATGTCTCACACTTCGAATGTGTGGAAAGTTTTAAGAGTAAAGCTTGATTGATATTGGTGGATACAAGCATCTCACACTTCGATCTTGACAGACATGACCATCTCACATCTCAATCTTGGGGCTGGGGTACAAAAATAGCGGACACAAATGCCTCACATCTTGAATGCTGACAAAGCATTCTCTTTTATGGATACAAATGTCTCATCACTTTGTGAATAGCATATTGTGAAGCCATTGGCCAGAGATGGCTAACACTATCATCACAATATTGAAAGTAGCAATCAATGTTGATAGTAACTACTTGGTCCTTTTGATGCTATATTAAAACCTGCAACCAAGCCCTTGGTTCTCGTGGAGAAGAGACCACTGGTGTGGGTGTCACTGACTGCACTGTACCTGTACCACTGTTACAACATTGTAATAGCCTTCAGTGTTGTGATTTTTGGCGGTGACAGAGAGCTCTTGCCTTGATCGCTGTGTGAAAGACCATTGTACGGTTCAGAGCTGTCAGAGAGAATCACTGTGTGGAAGCTACTCACACCCATCTAAAACTAAAAGGTCAATATGGGATGGCCAAAGTACAGCCGGCATGACTGAGGTTTTGAATAGGGGTTTGACTAAATTAAAGTGAGCTTTATTCTAGAATCAGGTTTCCGCTGACAAGTTTTGAACTCTGCTGTTGAATTTAAAAGTAAGTACAATCTAAAAATCTGTATGGACAGTTTACCGGCATCTTTGACCCTAACATTTATTAGTATTTCTGCTGTCTCTGGCCTATGCAATTTTACCATTATCATTTTAGATCAAACCCCATTCACTCTATCTGGCTTCAACTCAGTGGATCCTACACAACATAGTATCATGATTTGCAATTACCTCTGGCCTTGAATATGACTTCATTGTTGGTTTACATTTGGAAAGTCAAGGCCTGCTTTGCCAGGCATGTAAAGAGGAGTTAGTGTACAATAGGTAGTTGAAGGCTACCTGCCTTGTGAGGGAATGCATAGCCAATTTTCAGACTAAATTGCATACATGGGTACAAAAGAGCATTGTTCTCTGGTATTTTAACCAGATCATGGGCACTGTGAAATGATATCACAGGGCCAGTACTCCTGGATCACATCCCACCCTTGATTGTTATGTTATCTCCGAAAGCTTTCTTGCATTGTGTGTTACTTCTTTGTAAATATGTGTTCTCTTTGCATTTTCACTCTGAGCGGTGTCAACATCCTCTAGGATCAAGGTGGGAGTATACTATGAGAGTTACTGCGCAATGCCATAATATTGCACTGAATGCAATCAGAGATGTAGTACCTAGTATTATTTTATGCCGAGTTCTCACTAAATGCCCAGATATGGAAGCATCGAAGAATAAATGCGTGTGTTTTAAATGTAATTCAGGATTAATTGATTGAAGCCTCACTAGCACGGTGCTCCGTACTTGCAATAACATGAATGCAATGTGGTAAACGGCGCCAAGTATTCTGCGAGAGGCCGAAACAAGTATTGACCAAGGAACAAGTTGGAGTGTAATCACATCGCATGATAGAGCAGAATCATGATGTCTCGTTGAACAAACGCAGATGAAGACCCATTTTACTCAACAATGTTTCACCTGAAAGTTGGATAGTAAGAAAGATAGAAGTATGGTACGATATTCATTAGGAGTATTTAGGAGCATTGATCAAAAAAAATGTTCAAAAGATGTCACTGTCCCCATCCAATCCTGATCCGCCTCTTGAAAATTTCACTGTATGGGGCATGCCGGCGTGTTGGACTCATACCATTTCATCTAGGAATACGCATGTATGTAGAAACGTACCAATCGAATTTTTGTTTCCATCGAGCAAAAAAAGGCCTTTTCCCTTTCGCAATGACGGACGCGAGTTCATCGTTCAATAATCTCTGGCCAAAAACCAGCACCCAGCCAGACCCGCCCAGCGGATCCAACCCGCCCAAAGACCAAAGATGACGCTGGGCTCGCAAGCTCTCTATTGCACTCGCTACCACGCACCGCCACCGATTCGTTGCATCAACCTACCATACGTGATTGAGGCCGGATCTCACGGGTTTGCTCCTGCTCCTGCATGCGGGAATAGGCCAATAGTTATTGCGGCGTGCATGACTTATACTTATTGAGGTTGTCGGTCGTATGTCTACTTCGCTCTTTTCATTCATAGTCCCTAAACTAGAATCATGCAAGCCATGCCGCGAATGACTACCTCCAGCTTCGACAAAGAAGCCAGCGGCCAATCATCATCCTACGGCAAACCACCCCCACCCCTGAAGCTGAGGTCGAAGTCGTCGCCCCTCCACGCCGATTCGCATTCGCAACCGTCCGTCACCGAACTCAGCTTGGTCAACACTACCTCCACCAAGGAATGCAGCTCTTTCGACGCCGATAGTGTGAGAAATAATAATAATAACGTTCGGTTCTTTCAGCAACAACAACAGCAACAACAACAAAAAGAAAAACAAAAGGGGGGTGGTGGCGGTGGATTGCAGCAGAAAGTGCTCAATGCAATCCGGCGAGATTGGAGTTCATCTGGATCGGACGAGGAAGATGATGATTATGAAGGGGATCAAAGGAGCGATCCGGTGGGGGACGTCATCACGGATTTGTTGAACGAGGGCAAGGTGCCACATTTTGGTTATATTCGTCGTATTGCTAGTAGAGAGACATCAACATCATTAGCATTAGGACTAATGGAAGACGAGGATGGTTTCAAGTGGTCTCCTCTTTTCAGTGCAAGGAATTATCGAGCTTTGCGCAGATTACTTTCCGATTATTGGAATCGTGACTACCCTGTATCATCATTACACGAACGAGTGAATATTATGGAAAGGGACAAGCAACACTCAATGAGATTCTTCCTGGAAACATTTGCCGTGTGCTACATTGCAATTTACGCCGCGAATGACATTGCCCTCCGATCATTGTCGGGGTTCGTTTGGTACACGGCACTCGGAGCCGTCTGCTCCTTTCTATTCGACATGGAAGAGGTCAAACATTCCTTGTCATCGCTGTTGAGATCCGCCTCACCGAAATGGTCCATCCACTTGATTCGAAGATGCAGAACCGTGGCACGAGAAATATTCGGCATCATCGAGAGGGAGTTTTTATGGGGACATCATTTCAAGGGAAGGATCATCCTTTGGTCGGATGTAGAGCGTTTGATTAAATTCCGTCGAAAACACCGACGGCTCATGGCCACGAACCTCGAGCGAAGACAGAATAAGAGAGATATTCGGAAGAGTAGGGACGAGCGAAGAAGGAGGGAAAGGAGGGGAGAACCTTTCACTTCGTTGGAAATGGACAAGATGGAAGAAGAGTTCAATACATATGAACAGTTGGAAGCTGCTGCAAAATACCTTACGTTGAAGCCACCGACATTCTTCCCCAATGTGGTGAATGTCAAAGACGGTTCTGATAATATACACTTGCAAGCGGATGCATCAAAGAAACACATGGAATCACTCCGATACTGCCACAACATGACCTATAGCGGCGAACAAGAGCAAGAGGTCTTGAAAAAGGTGGAAATTAGGGCGATATCCAATGCCAACAGAACGAGCACCAAATCGCATCGCACGACATTGTCTCCGAGAGAGGAAATTGAGGTTGTGGATCAATTCCCGGACATTGGTGCCGACATTATTGCGGACAGGAATTCGCGAGACGAGGAAAGCGTGAGCACTACCTTTTCGGATACTTCTTATTCGGTGAATTATGGTCGTCAGGGTTCTGATTATTCGTCTGGGGAGGATGATGATTCGGGATCGATAGGGTCTTATGCGAGTGAGTCGACTACTCGTAGTATGCCTTGGATGGTGGTTGGTGCGAAGATTGGTCATAAATTATTGACTGCGCGGAAGTTACGGAGGGTGATTGCCAATCCGGATGCCGCACAAAGACTCATTCCACAGGAGGCAAAGAAGCTCATTGATGGAATGAATAATGATTTGTCTTCCCCCGCGAGCCATCCATCGACCTTGAAAGCAGTTTCATGGGAGGGACCGGCCAGCAGTGATGAAATGAGCCCCAACTCGGCAGATGGCATACCTCAGTCTAAATCCATTGACATTCCAGACCTTAAACCGCCCGTTCATGGTATGTGGACGAATGCCGGATCGGCAGCAAGAACTCCCAGCTCTTATGGGGCGGTCACAGTGGAATCTCCACCAAGAGTTGATTCCTTACTGTCTCATTCCTTACTGTCTCCCAAAAACAATGATCACAGCGACAACAAATCACCATTCCCATTCCACACGACACCACCCCGCTGGCCATTTAAGGGACTGAGAACACCACCGATTTCACCACAGGTCAAAATGCAACAACTAAACAGAATAACCCCTTCAGTCTCTCAACAAGGAGGAGACACCTTGGGCTACAAAGCGCCTTCCACCTTGATGCCATATTCACCGCTCAATAACAAAGAAAATAGCTTTCCAATAGCGGAAACCCCTCCAAGGTCTAAGGGATCAGGGAAAGTGTTCAACTTCAGTGGCAACGACAGCAAAGATCCTCCGGTGCCTGTAACACGTCTGGCGCCTATCGAGAAAGGCGTGAAAATGGTTATTCCGATGTTTCCTCCAAATGCTAGTCAGGCGAATGCATCCAACGCAAGTGGTTCCTGCTTTTATCAAATGGTGAGCTGTGTTTTTTTATACGTCATCATTCTGTATAATGACATAACATTGGTTTAAGCTTTAATTCTCATCAATCTGCTCTACATAACTTTAGGGAACTGTTATGTCATCTCGCCGCATACACGTTTCTTCAGACGAAACAAAGCCAAGGCGGAAAAAGAAAACTAACTGCTTGTCAATCAAAGTTATTCTTGACAAAGCTCTCTTACGTGGGAGTAAGTTTTTCGAGATGAATCTTCGCATCATGGACGAGTGGAACTATGTCCCACGCCATTCAAAGTTTCCAATAGGTTCTTGTGTGGCTACTACATTTGGCGTTGGCGTTTTGGTTGGATGGAGAGTAGAAGATGATATGCACATTATTCGCAGTCTTTGGAACCGCAGTGGTCCAGGCTCGGGACTTGCTTACTTCCGCAGAGACACTGTTCACAGCGTTGTAGAAGCTGCAACTGGTTTTCATGTACAGACCACATATGGAGCAGGTAAAGTAGTAGCTTATGTGAACGGGGGGAAGAACAATACAAGTGGCAAATACTTGGTTCAACTGAATGGACGGCACAAAGGCCGAGTGATGGAGTTCAATCGGTGTCAAATATTATCTTGTCAAGGTGAGCATTCCATAATCTTACCCTTGTAATTTTCTGTTCACAGTCATTTTTGGTTCCTTAAATTCATTTCTTCCTACGCGAAGGGGCAACATTTGTGCCGGTGACTGAACACATACGAGCTGCTGCCCTTTATAGATTAGAAGTTCTCCACTACAAGGCCAAGCTTAGAGAGCAAATTCTGAATGGCCCTGCAAAGAACATTAGACACAAGGGAATGTGGAGAAATTTCTCAGAGTATGTTGATCTCTTTGCAAACAGTTTTAGTAAAGCTATTGCAGAAGACCCAGATTTTGATGGGGAGGTGGATAAGCTCGTTTCTCACATCATCAGCATTTTGGATGGGAATAAGGGCAGTCATGATTTGATGATTGATCCGAAAGCATCTGATGAAAAACTAGGCCCTTGTTCACCAGCCTCTGCAAATAGAGGATGTTGTGATGAGAACAATGCAAAAAATGATGCTGCGGCTGCTTTTGGTTGGAACATTAATGACATGTTTAGTTGCTTCTTCGTGGATTCTAAAGAAGAGGCCAAGAGTACACAACACAATCATGATGTCATGTTACAAGCACAAGCATTTGAAGAGGCCCATGATTCTGCAGAAATTCTTATCCGTGTGCTGTTGCGGACAATCACAGTAGCCAAAGCCTCAGTTCCTGATAGGCCAAAGCTACACATTGCACTTGCCATGATGCACGAGGGATTACTATTCATACGTCAAATTTTGCGAGTTCAGAGAAAGAATACATCAAGAAAACTGATCGAGGCATGGTTTGGAGCTCTGAATGAAATATCAACCACGTTTGGTCCACTGAAACAACGCACTGCTGCGCTTGGAGTGGAAATAGCGAAAAAATTCAGGAAGCATGGAAGCATAGCCAAGAGGCGAATTCTACGGTTTGTTGACACTGTTCTTGGAGACACGCAACTTCTTCACGCACTCGAACTCGGTGACTGGAAAAAAGCATTATCACGCTTGGAAGTTGCAATAGTCAAGGCAAATATTACTGATGCCAAAACTTGCGAACAGCTTCACAGAGGCGTATCAATGGTGGTGAGTTTTGAATGTTTCAACTGTGCTTCAGTGCCTTAATTTTCTATTGTTTGATCTCATTACACAAACCCATTTGTATGCGATGTTATGTACTATCAAGTTTAAAAATCTAGCCCCAAGAAAGAAAGATAGGAAAAGTAAAGCAGCAGCTGCTCGGAACGGACAGAAAATGATCAATTTTGCAAAAATAATGAAAATTATAGCATCGCCAGGACGCTCCATCATGAGATTGTTGACGTTCGATGAAGTGTTGGTCTTATTTGACCGTATTCTTGTTAGGATTTTTGAGAAAGACCCCCTGTGCTCTATGGTGATCAACATTTATGCATTCAATTTTGATTCCATACGTCATCTGAGAACATTGAACAACATGTCAATTACAGGCAAACTGTGGGAGACAATCCTTGATGCTATTGATGAAGAATTGACCTTTGCAACATCAGAAATCCCCGAACAAACAAAATATTTCATTGATCCAATTGTGAAATTGTTTTCACTGGGGGTATCGCAATTTCATTGTATACAAAGTGGAGGTTCTACTGCAGATTGGCTAAGTTTTCTAATGGAGGACGAATCAGTGAAGATCATTCAAGAGTTGGATTATAAGCTGATTGAGTCCCTCGAAGCATTGTGTAACGATATCAAACAGGTTGTGCAGNACACAAGTGATGGTTTGTTGTGAACATGTTTCAAATAAGGAAATGCGCCAATGTTGTAATGTGTAATATGTGTTGTGAAAAGGCACTTCAAATGGAAAGTAGAAGCTCACATACAAAGCAGTTTTTAGGAAATAGAATTGATAATGACATTTTGGACCTTATGGATGAGTTTAATTTTGACCTATTTCTTTCAGAAATCTCCGACATTGTGGGAGACGCAGAAAAATCCATGGCATACATAATTGACAGAAGCGCTAGCCTTGTGGAAAGATTTTTGGTAAGTCCTTTTTTAATCAAACCACTATTGTTATCTCACTCTGTTTTTTCGTTCACGAAATGCATCTCTTGTCTGCACTACACTTTCTGATTAAAAGGATTATCTTCCTCGGATGTCCATTCCTATTGAAAGGCGTGAGCTCCAGGATGGTTGGGTTCTTACTTGTAGAAGTAAAGATGGTGGCGATCTTCGTTTGTCCGATCTAAGCGTCCTGCGTGAAAATTTACTTTTGTCTGTGCTGGGCAGCGAAAATGTGTTCCACCCCTCGAGTGGCCAAGACTACATCGGATCTCCAACAAGGAAGTCCGCTCCCAGTGTTGGCTCCGATTCAACTGATGATGACGACGAAGAAGAGACTATCCTCGACGAAGTGAAGGAGTTAATATTGTCGGCTCAAACACATGGAGCTTGGATAGCTGGTGTAGGTGGCTTGAAAGAGGTGAGGCTGTGTGTCCGACCCCATTTTATCTATCTGCAGCTCATTGACAAATCTCAAAATGTATTACATCCCATCTTTTTATTTATAGTCATGTCATAACAAAGGAGTGCCACGCCAACTTGTTGGACTTCCCATGTCAGACAAACTCAATACCCAATTAGGTGAGTATTGAGGATTGTAGCGTTGGACTTTTCAATACCTTAATTTCCTCTGACAAAACTTGTCACCACCCCAAAACAGATTTGTGGCAAGCATCGGCAATTTCGGATTTTGAGCTACTTGAAACTGCCATTAGAGAAGTTTCATATCAAATCCAGCTGCAGAAAGAACGCGAAGAAAAAGGAATCAAATTGCCTCAACAACCAGAGACTGAGCAACGTTTCAATCCAAGATTGGATCCAACCATTCTCTTCCTAGATATCAAGAATCTCACCTTGCGCCTTGAAGAATTTGGCTTTCGAGTGGAGAAGGGAGAACCACTGACAATATTCGATCCCGTTTTTGAAGGGTGTGGTAGCATAACTGTGAAAAATGTATCAATTTCGTTGAAGGTTGAGGTGAAGAAGGAGCGTGTGTATCGAGGTGGACTCGAAACACCACGACCTGTCTTGCAGCTGGCACAGTTTGAGGTTGAAGTGGAGAAGTTGAAGCTTGAGTTCATGGAAACGGGTGCCGATTGGATACTGAATGCAGTATTGAAAGGATTCAGTCATCAAATCACTGAGATTGTACAAGATAATCTCAAGGAGCAGATTGTGAAACAAGTCCACATTGTGTTGGAGCAAGTGAACAACTTCGTTGATGCAAATCCTGATCTGTTGGTAAATTCTCTGGGTATTACAATGAAGGATCTCGAAGAAAGTATTGTATGTGTGTAGATGTCACAGTAGATGGTGTATAGCATTCTAGCTATTGTATGTATATTAACTCATACGCTGATGAATGAGTGGTGAACTTAAGGGATTAATTGCTAAAGTCCTTGACAGCTCTCTGGATAGAAAACAGTGTCATCTACGTTATTTTGTACATAATAATCTCGCTGTATCTTTATTACATGATACTCCTAATCGGTAGTGACTGGAGCCTCAAGCTTGCAGATTCAGCCTTGTAACACTTCTATAACCGAACCTCATGTCCCTTCCTAAAGATGACATCAAGCTTCATACTGATCACACTGTGAAGAGAGTCATTGGTTTCCCCTGACATGATGGAAAAATAACCATCTACATTCTTCATTCATGTCAGAAAGTAGTAATGGTCAGTTTAGTATCAACTGGAATATGTGGATCAATGTCAAGTATATAATTTTTTCACAAAATGCATGGTAATGGAAGGCTTCAGAGTGCATCTAATGCACACTGAAGTCACATCTGTTCCGAAAATTGTTCAAATGTGCTGTATCCCTCAAGGACATGCGCTGAGAATAGGCTTGTACAGTTAGTGGGGTATCTCGGCCTATTTTGTGGAGGTTTCCCCACATAATTGCGTGGGGGGCTTTACATAAAAATATGTAAAAATAGTAAAAGTGTCACAGTGACACAATCAGCCTTGGTGATCTCCTGTGGGATAACCAGGAGATAACCCCATGGCTCTACTGACTACACCGTGTTGTAGCGGCTTCTGGGGAGGCTGAAAGATCCGGATGTTTTGTCGGGGCTCCCACGTCCCACGTCCCTACCAACTCCACAAGCCTAGCCGAGAACCATCTTGCCCATCCATTCTGGTTTGGTTTCCATATCCTCTCATTATGGTGCACCTGTCAAGTATGTGCTGCCTCTGCTGCTGTCACTCTGACGAAGTGCAGGCGACCCAGCTTGTGCTTGGCGTTCCCTCTCACGATGGCCACCCCAAGTGCACGCCGAAGTTGCTGCAACATGATTGGGTATGCTCCTCCCTTCCTGTCTAGATTCCTCAGTGATGAGATACCATCATTACCTGCTGCTGCCTCAGCAGCAAGGATGCAAATGATCTTGTTGAAGTTGCACCCGGTCTCACCGAACTATCCTGCAACAAGGGGGATAATCTGCCCCTTGTAGAAGCTATTCTGTGCTGCCTCAAAGGCCCCATCCAGGGTTTTGCACCCAGGCAAAAAAGACACTCGTGTGGGTACCGAGTGTCTCTGTTATTATTAATTCAGGTGTCGGACCCCACATTTTGTCGGGTGTCGGATTTTTTGAGATTGGCTTTGCACACTCTCAACTCACACCTTGTGGATTTGCGGAGGTCTGACTCTAGATGTATTTGCTACCAGTCACTTGCGAGCAATGACAAATGACAATGCAGTCAATTCTCACCCCAGGGTCCCACTACTTGCTCACTATATCAAGGTACTCGTTGCTGAAAAAATGGGTGCGACCGAGATCTAAAAGCAACAATGCACGAGCAAGAAATTTGAAACTAGACAAATCCTGGAGAATCTCGCAATTGTTGGGAGTCTTTTGACACCTGATTGGCACCCTGCAAGAAACTCGGGTGGCAGATGTCTTGATCATACCTGCTCTGACCAGCTGTCAGGTTTCGGGTAGGACATCAATTATCAAAACAACCAACACCTGACCAAAAATGGTTGGGTGTTGGGCACCATTGTAAAATAGGTGCAAAAACCTGCTTCA
>JALLOZ010000210.1:0-14778 GCA_036939875.1 Thalassiosira pacifica
GGAGTTACGAGTACGATCTCGTCTCCTACTTACCCTTAGTCCTGTTAAATGATGCAGTGCAACATGTATGATTACTTCTTATCAGATTATGAATGAATAAAATGGACCAGGGTTTTGGATTCCTCATGACCTTGCTTTGTTATGGGAATGGTATGTCATCTAAGACACACCATCTGTGTCTGTGATTCATCTTTTTGCCATATTGCAGTGGAATGAAAATGGAAAACAAAGTAGAACTCTGATGGATTTTTCCTGATTTGTGATGAGACTGCAAAAAGTGATATGTAACACGGTGCATGGTAGTCACTATGACGAAGATGGTTCACATCACACGGTGCGGTGAACATGATGGGTTATTAGCTACAACGAAAAGGTCAATTAACAAAAATTGAATATGGTATGCGCCGCTAAAAAAGGTTCTGTCCAAATGCCAACAGAAACGAACTGGCTTCTTTTGATCGCGTCGGAAAAAGAAAAGACCTTTTCTAGCCTTCTGCATATAATGTATTTATTCACATGTGCAAGTACTGCTATATACAAGGACGTCACATAGCATCATTGTCTTCTCAAACACAGAGCTACAAAGCAAATCACTCTGAGGCTATGAGTTTGTTTGGGAAACCAGCAACTGGCAACCAAGATCCGCACAATTATGTGCACAGTTTGTTGTTTTGGCCTTTCGGATTGCAAGTTTGATCCCCGAACAGAGCAACTGAGCAACTGCTTGGTCTTGCAATTAGATCTTTTGACTGCACTAGGGATTTTGAGATTGCTTTTAATCCACAGTGTTGTGGCTCTCTATCATCCGGTGGTTCATGATGTGATCATTGATCCAACTTTTTGAGCTTGTGAGGAGGATTTCAAAACAGAAGTTTCCATTCCTTGGAAGCAATATGATTTTAAGTAGCCGATAGTGAAAACATGGTATGTAACATAAAATGCTTGTCGTGGCATCAGGACTTTGCTTTTGTGCTGTTCTTCAGCAATAGAATCTTGATTATTGAGCCTTGAGCAGAAATATTTGGAAATTGAGCCCTGAGCATGAACCATCAGGTATTTAGTCTTGAGCACAAAACCTTGACAGTGAGCCTTGGCCTTGGCAATTCACAATAGTAGGAATCTCCCTCACAAACTTGTAACGGAATGCTTCAAACTGTCAAGCTGAAGCTGTAAGGTTGGATATCTGCTCTTTTTTTCTTCTTTTTGATTGGCCCTTGTGGCTCTAATTCAGAGCAATAGTGACAAACAAGGCCAAAAAGAAGAATCATCTATAGATTGAGGGGACAAATTGCACTAACAAGTTCTTCATACTGGTTTCTTTTGCTGTTCTGATTTTATTTCTTCTTGTATTAGATGTGTGCGATGCAGAGTATTTTCTATCCAAATTGGTATTAATATCATTCATCATCATCTTGATTTGTTGACCTGCTGAAATATCCTGTCTGTCATTCTGCCATCTCAGCTGAGAGAGACGGACATACATAATACACACACATCTCTACTTTGAACCAAGACTCGCCATCGATTTTAGTTCATGGAGGATCATTGATTAAAATCAATGTTATCAAATAACGGGGAAACAAAGATGAGTGGCTAACCTCAAAGTTGAAAAATGTGCGAGTAAGTTTGAAAAATAGCATTGTCATTGTGGATTAGGTTCAATAGAGTCAAAAAGCGGCAGCAGGCGGTGAACCTATGAGGTTCGTGAACCTATAAAAAGGAGCCCCTACAACTGAGATAAGTGAGCTAGTCCTTGATGAGAAGTTGCATCTAACAAAACACAAACATATTTATCAAAAACTGTGTTGCATTGAATATGTTGGCGTAAATTCATATTTTCTATCTTGTTAGTTCTCTCAGGCTCTGAGACTCTACCATATGATGAATACAACCATCTTGAATATTGACTTCCTCATTTTTCCACAATGCGCTGCTCCTAGAGCATTGACCTTTTCACAGTATGTACTGACCCCGCTTTTCACAGATCCCCCCCGTCATAACCTGTACGATGATTGACACAACTAGAACAGCACACTAAAAAAATCAATGCAAGTACAAAAATTAAAATGTTGCCATGGGCTGAAGTGTAATACGATGAGATCTTTGTCTAAGCTAAAAGTGCACGTAGATTTCATTTTTGTACTTCATTTGTAGCCCTGAATCACTTGGGAGCCAGTATTTGAATGAACATGTCCGCATAGTGACTACTAGAAGCCAAAAGCACGACGAAAGCTAGTAAAGTGTTCTTGCTCGTAGCTAGAAAATACAGCCATTACCACTAAATAAGCACAACAGTGTTTATCTTTAGGATGTATTAGTATTTGATGCCACGGGCGATCGACTACACTTCCGCCGATTTCTCAGGTCATCATTGCGGCCCCAAGATGGAGTGGAGACGGTCCAAATCGTGCGTTGCAGAAGAAATAATAGATAATGAACTTCTATCTACAAAAGGTCTATCTCAAAATAGTAGAGAACTTCCGTCCAAACAAATGCCATTTGTTTCCGCCCAGTAGCTTGGAAGTGGTCGGAAGTAGAAAAGAACATGATCTCTGATCTGATCTGACATGATGCATGGCATTATACTTCTCCTCCTCTGACATCAAGGAGCATCTCCAGATGAATGATACTGAGCCTAAATTCTTGCTTTATCCATGGACCTTTCATGATGTTTCCAACCTAAAAGACTGGAAGGAATTATCAATTATCATCAAGCAAATGGATGATACCAGCCAATTTCAACTGACCACCCTTCAGATGGTCCAGCTTACACAAATCCAGAAGGAGTAATAATGTCAAAATTAACAGTTGATTACTTAAATGTATAAGATAAATCATATCCTACCATCCATGTCACCCTCACAGCGAGAAAAAATAGGAGGAGGAGCGGTATCATCATCATCAATCATCATCATATATCTCTATTATTGGCACTCGGCTGAGCCCCCCCTCCATTTGAATAGGTCCGCTCTTGGAGCAGAGGAGTATATAAATATAACTATATTTTATTCCTTAATTGTGCTGACATGTTGTTACTATGGAGGGGCTCTGTATTCTAAAATGAAAGAAGAATTTATGAAAGCAGTATGATACACTCTAAGAAGATGGTGATGTGATGGATTGGATAGTCCTCTACATTAATGTTTATGTAGAATTATAGTGCAAACAAAATAAATGTCAATTGGTGTTTATTTTATTTCAAAATGGAGCCAACCAAAGAGACTTCAACACACTACCAATCAATACAAAGAAGCAACCATGGCCAGATGTGAACTCAAACCATCAAGTCTAGTGTTTGGATGTTGGTTGATGTGCCTACTTTTACTTCTGGGTCACCAATAGTTCATTTTCTATGGCTTCCGAAATCTTTGTTTTAAACACCATTTTAAACACCAATTTGAGTTGGACTCGGGATAATATACCCCGTTTCTTGTAGAGCTCAAACCCATTTGTTAATAATTCATACATTGTTTTGTGTCTAAACATCCACTATCTTCTCTAAAACATGACAAATATGTTCATGATGAGCTTCTAAGATCCTCTTTGAATTCTAAAAGTAATACACTGCATGAAATTTTCTTGCAATGAACTCCCTGCTACATGTTTGGCCTACATGCACAATATCCCTATGTGTAGCCCACCCACCCATCAGGGGAGAATTTGTCCATAATCTGTCTGCATGATCCTGGAAGTTGAAAATTCCCCAAAAAGCGCGAAAGGCATACAAGGCGATTACCTTAGACTGTCTCTCATCTTGCACATACAACACACCTATCACACACAACAACAGCTCCATACACCATGGTTCATAAAAACAAACAACCAGAACAACAGAGAACAAACAATCAATCTACCTTCTCAATGTATATTCCACAAAACCGCCGGGCAAAGCCAGTGGGTCCAGAATCATTCGTTTTTGCCGTGTCAATATCCGCCATAATCTCCATGTTTCTTTCTAGGTAAAATACCCCAATCAATTTTCTGGGTTTTGGGGACAGTAACATATATCGCACCAATTGCACCTGGTTTGAGTTCACTTCCGTGCCTTGGTTTATCCATTCTATATTCTGTCAGCAACAGCTTTGCATACATTTCTAGGATGAACTTATCAGAATCAATCCGTGCAATCAATCTTCTTGACCTTGAGATCCAAACCAGCGATAATGCCTCAACAGCTAAATTCCCAGGAGACTTTCACTTCATTTTGCTTATACTTATACCCCCCTGACCGCTGGCAGACTTGCTGAAATATATCATCCTTGCTCACACTACGTGGTGTGGCGCTGAATGAACAGAACGGTATAATTTTCCAATATCACCTGCCGAAACAGGCGAGCTAAATTCCTTATATCTACTACGAGATGGTATAATAGTTTGGAGGATTAACTCTACGGTCACCAGCACCAGCACTGAGGTGAAGCCTGGTATCTCAACCAAAACACCCCGCCGCCACCATGTGTTTGTAAACTGACAAGGAACACCACCGTCCATCACCGAGGTGTGCCACCAAAGATTCATTTTTGCGCGGGAAATTCTAAGTAGAAACTAAAGCTCTCAATTATGTAGCCATCTTCTTAAGCGAGTACTAATTCAATTCATCAAACTTCTGCAACTCTATTCAGCCAACTCATAAGCAATCTTGCTGAAAACAGCCATGATTTGAATAATCCGGCACGCATTTGGAACCTCTGTTAGTCCTTGTCACAGCTATCGTGAAAACTACTTATTCCAATGATGCAACAAGTCATGAAATTGCAAAAAAAATTGCCAGCTGGCGCAACAAAACAGTTTCCATTGATCATGTGTCACTTGTGGCTTGTAACTGAGTAAGTGCACATTTTGGCTTCAAAAGTGCACGCAGCCGGTCAAGCTGGAGTTTGATTGACTTTTTAATGAACCTACCCCGAAACAGGCCAAAACAAACCATCAGTGGCTCCATAAGTCGAGTGCATAATTAAGCGAATGCAAGGAAAAGTTGATCTCGCAGAATAAGCCGTTATTGTACTATTTCTATCAGTCACCCTCATCATGCCCTAAAATGGCTTTGCAATTCTCGAGATGACAAATAAATGTCAGCCAAAGGCACATTTAGTTTACAGAAATAGCCCTCACCATCAAACCAGTTTTTTGAAATAACATTCTTCACCACCCCCCCTCTCTCCTAGCTAGTACTCCTGCACTACTATCAGTTCCTCATGGAAAAAAACACTCCCCCCAATCTAATCAATCTAATCTAACGGTACAAATGTTCACTCAACAAATTCTTTGCAATCTGTTTCTCCCACTTGTCTCCGTTGCTCAAAAGCTTCTCCTTATCGTACAACAATTCCTCGTGAGTTTCGGTGGCGAACTCGAAGTTTGGTCCTTCCACGATGGCATCGACGGGGCATGCCTCTTGGCACTGTGTTTTTTATTGTTACAAATGTATGTGTTATCAGTATCAGCAGAGGGAAAGTTGCCGGGCGGTGAAATAAGTTGAATTTAGATGAATATAAAATAGAGAGATTCGAATAAAACGGAACATTCCATATAATAGAAACAATATGTAATCACATCACATCACATCACATAATCACACCACAAAATACTTACAAATCCGCAATAAATGCACTTGGTCATATCAATATCATATCGCGTAGTCCTCCTAGCCCCATCCTCCCTCTCCTCCGCATCGATCGTAATCGCCTGCGCCGGACACGCCGCCTCGCACAACTTACAAGCGATGCACCTTTCGTCACCGCTGGGATAGCGCCTCAATGCGTGCTCTCCGCGGAAGCGGGGGGAGAGGTAGCCCTTCTCGAAGGGGTAGTTGATGGTGACTTTGGGCTTGAGGGCGACTTCGCCGGAGAGCCAGAAGGCGCGCCAGATTTCGGTCATGAAGAAGATTTTGGAGGAGCGTTCGAAGATGTTTTCCCATGATGTCTGTTGTTGTTGATTTTGTTGATGGTGATGGTGATAATAATAGGATAGTGGAGGGGTGTTGGTGGGTGCAGTGCAGGAGAAGAGCAACGCAAGCGATGAGATCGATTATGATAAAAATACCATGGATAAATTCACCAATAGAAATATTTCGATCATGCATCCAGTAATGACCATCCTCAAACCAACGCATTATAAAAGACGAGAACAAGCAATTGGTATTACTCACGGGCAAAATATTGTCGTTCTCCGCCACGCTCATCTGCCGAGTGCTTCCGATGGCGGCAGAGAGCGTTGGTGGCCGCTGCTGCCGACTCGCAAATACGGCCAACGATTGGCCGCGACGGCTTGCTAGGGCCCACAGGGTCATGGTTGTATTGTTATTTTAATATGCTGCTATGAGCGTAGTTCTGGAGATCAGCTTGACGGCGGGCGAGGTAGGGCAACGTTTGTTGATTGCCATTGGCAGGTGACGGTTTTGGTCTGATGAGGTGATGCGTGCGTGGAATGGGAGTCCTTGGCATTTATATCAGTGCTGGCACTTACTTATTTTGAGCATGATTATCCAATTTTGCGAGCTGTGAGTGTTTGTACTAGTGCGAGATCTTTAACTTGATTATTCCCCCCAGCCAACTCGACACAGCACCTCAACTCTATCTCATCCTATCTCAACACAAAAGACAGAAGATGCACAGCGCTCTGCAGCGCTTCCATTACCTGAACTTTGAACTCCCAAAGCCGTGCTGTAGATGGGGCACCAATTTGGCACCAACCAACAACGACAAAGGAAGAATGCGGCCTAACAAATCCGGTGGCATTGCCTTGTAGTTGTAGTCACAAATCCTGTTCAGAATGCCTCCACGGCTGATGGTCAAGATTATTTCATTATTTTGCTATGAGAAATGCTGGATAGAAAATTTCCCCTGCGAAGAGAAGATTTCATTCCACAACCTAGGGAATGCGAGGCGGAGGGTGTCGCGTGATGCTTCATGCCTGAAAGAGTTGGAGAACATGGAATTTTTCTGTTGGTGATCGGACAGAATCAATATCAATAATCAATTGACTAATCTGGCAACAAGCACATGGCACTTCCGGAAGTTTTTTCTTTAAGTGGCGAGAGATAATGTTATTCAGATTATTATCAATACAAACAGCGGATGAATGCAAGGAACCCTGCTTTTATGGAAACTACCGTGGTGTACAGCACACAATACAATGCAGTGATTGCCAACAATTCTGATTTGCTCAGGATTTTCCTACAAAATGGCGCGGATATGGACTCAATAAAAATAATGCCAGTGGATTTATACCACTGGTCCAATCTGGCATCATGCCAGATCTCAACCAACAGGCAAGGCTGTTGCTAGAACGGGGAGCAGAAATATTTTGAACTGTACAATACCATGAGAAAAAGGAAGGTGTCATTCATTCGGAGCAACCTCGATAAATCACGGCAACATCAAATTTGCGAACCTCGTGAGATCGGAGTAAGGGAGAAGACGGTGTGAACTTTTGAACTTGGCAACACGACCCAAACTTATGACAATGCATGCGTGATGGATAAGTAGTATCTGCCCGACAAAAATCGATACAAAGTTATATTATTGGAAGGACAAAAGAAGCTGCACTTGTATGTAGGTCCTCAGAACTTATAATGCCGTGGCCGAACTCTCAGTGATTGTGGATACCACATTACATTTGAGAAAGGCAGGACTGCCCGCAGTGTTTTTACTTTGACTGAGAAATGCCAATCACTCATTCATAGCATTGCTGACTACAGAAGAAAGCAATTAGAGGGATCGGGTTGAAGATGCCGCAGACAAGGCTAGATCTGAGCACTGTTTCATCTACAAATTGAAGTAGCAAGAAGAGCAATTACTTAAGCAGAAGGAGAGAAATAATAGAAAGGAGCAGGAAGCGCCTTCTGTCAGATTCGCCTTATGCATTGAATGATCCATGGCTTTTGTCTACTTTCATCATCCATTCGATTGGAACAAACAGGCAAATGCAAATCAAAAATCACCTGGTTGGCTCTGATTGCTTCTGATTGGCAGGTATCCAGTGTGCAGGCAGTTAGTGTGGCACCACTGTGGCAAAGAGGGCAGATTTTCATTCCTACCAATATTTTTTGGTAAGACAAGGATCAGAAATCAGAACTTGGTTGAAAGTACGATACCATACTAATTCCCATGCAGATGTTTAAGTCCTGACGTGAATGATCCAATCTGAAGATCCTGTCCTGCGCACTGCACGTATCGTACTGTACCATCCACGGCAGCGAGCTTGCTCAGGACATGGCCATGATGATCTGACACTTGCATGCCATGCATTGGGGGAGGAGTATTGCCCACGACAAGACCATGACAGCAACGATCGATTCATACTAAATGATTGCCATAAAAAGAAGAACCCATTCTCATTCATTGGAAGACCAAACAATAACAAGATACAAAATGGCTGAGATCAACAACAACATCCAGGCCTCTTCTTGGTCCAAAGATCATCCAGTACAACCAGGAAGATGATACCAATATCTGTGTTGCAGAACTAGCGCAGACAAAGAAAACCATCGTGCTGTACTTCTCAGCACATAGGTGCCCCATCTGTCGTGAGCTCACCCCCAAGCTCAGCAAAGCATACAGACTTGATGGAAAGTGCAAACCAAGCTGTGTACCGGTCATTGCATCCATGGACAAGGGGTTGCATGCCCTGCGCTAGTTTGGTCCTACTGCATTTCCGTGGAACAAAGCAGGCCTGAACAATGCAATGCAGGCAAAAGAACGCTGTGTAAAGAGTTTGAAGGAGGGGTTTGCTGGATTTGATTTTCTTTGATTGCAATCTACTGACAATGATAGCAGCAGTCTCCTTGTAAGAGGCACCAATAATGACAAGGGAGACAATGAAGATCTACTGGAGAAACAATGTGTATCAGTGGATGACCTATTGGTGTCCAAAGAGGGCAATGATGAAGACAATTTGGCAGTTTTAGGCTTGTACTTCTCTGCTCATTGGTGCGGCCCATGTAGGGCATTCACCCCGGAACTTCTCAAGGTGTACAAAGAGGTATGGGCAAAGAAGGAGGCAAAGAACTTCGAAGCTGTGTTTGTTTCATTCAACCACGACGAGGACTCTTTTGAAGAGTNTTGAAAGTACGATACCATACTAATTCCCATGCAGATGTTTAAGTCCTGACGTGAAAGATCCAATCTGAAGATCCTGTCCTGCGCACAACATATTATCCTCGTGCACCATCCACGACAGCGAGCTCGTCCTCGTGCTATTGATATTGACCAGGACATGGTCATGATGATCTGACGCTCACACCATGCATCGGGGGGAGGAGTAGTGTCCACGACAAGACCACGACAGCAACGATTGATTCGTACTAAATGATTGCCATGATATCATAAAAAGAAGTTGCAGAAGCTGAAGTAAGCTCACATAAAACCCATTCTCATTCGTTGAAAGACCAAACAAGAAACAAACAAAATGGCTGACATCAACAACAACCAAGCTTCTATTGCGCTCGTGGAACTTCTTGGCCCAAAGATTGTACAGAACAAGCAGGGAGATAATGCCGAGATCAGCGTTGCAGAACTAGCGCAGAAGAAGAAAACCATCGTGCTGTACTTCTCGGCACATTGGTGCCCCCCCTGCCGAGGATTCACCCCCAAGCTCAGCGAAGCTTATGCTAAGTATAAGAGTTCAAACAGCGGCCAGGAAGACGATGATGATGGCTTTGAATTGGTCTTTGTGTCCAGCGATCAAGATGCAGAAGCCTTCAAAGAGTATCATTCCGAGATGAGCTTCCCTGCGCTCCCATATGAAGCGCGTGACATCAAGGCCAAGCTCAGCGAGAAGTTTGACGTGCAAGGGATCCCTCATCTGGTAGCTGTGGATGCAGCGACAGGAGAAGAATCGCCAGTGAACGCAGCTGTAGGAGGCGACTTGCGATCCTTCATCCTTCAACATGGAGCTGATGCGTTTCCTCTTACTCCTTCTCATGTTGGCAACATGAAGGATGAAGCTGAAAAGAAGCAGGTCGATGCCCTTCAGAAACTCACAGCATCTCCGATCATGGTTTCGGGACCTCCTTACTCAAACAACAAGGACGAGGACAAGAATGAGACTACATTGGAGAAGACAGCCACCATCAAGTTAGGGATGATACTCGAACAGTACGAGTATGTTGGTTTGGTGTTCGGCGATGGAGACAAAGGAGATGCAGGGTACGACGGTATCCAAGAGGCGGAAAAAGCTCTTGGCGACAACAAGTTCATTCCCGTGTACTTGGGCTGGACTAAATACGGAGATAGCCCTGATCACTCCGCCCTATGGGAACGATTCCACTCCGTGCGTGAAAACGAATTGACTGACGAGGTACGCGCCATTCTCAGTGAAGTTGCGGGAGAGAGCATGGACGATGTCACCATGATCACGATCAAGAGCAAGGGAAGCGGGCTTTGTGGGCTCGATGGAAAGTGCGAACCGAGCGGTGTCCCGGTCATTGCGTCCATTGACAAGGGGTTGCGTGCCCTTCGCCAGTTTGGTCCTGCTACGTTCCCATGGGATGAAGCGGCCGTAAAAAACACATTGCAGGTGAAGGAACGCCGTGTGAATAGCTTGAAGGAGAGACTTGCTGGATTTGATTTTCTTCGATCGCAATCTACTGACAATGATAGCAGCAGTCTTCTCGTAAGAGGGACCAGCAACAAGGAGGGAGACAACAAAGATCAACTGGAGAGAAAATATGTATCAGTGGATGATCTCTTGGTGACCAAAGAGGGTGATGATAAAGATGATTCAGCAGTTTTAGGCTTGTACTTTTCTGCTCATTGGTGCGGTCCATGCAGGGCGTTCACCCCAGAACTTCTCAATGTGTACAAAGAGGTGCAAGCGAAGAAGGGGGCAAATAGCTTCGAAGTTGTGTTTATTTCATTCGATAACAATGAGGAAGCTTTTGAAGAGTACTATTCCAGTATGGTGGCTCCAGAGTCAAAAGAACAGTGGTTGACTTTGGATTACGGCAAGAGTCGTGAGTTGGCAAGTGACCTGGCAAAAAAAATTGGAGTGGAAGGATACCCATCCCTTGTTTTAATGAAAGAGATGGGACAGTGATTTCCAATGATGTGACAAGTAATGCCTCACAGTGTGGTCCTGACTACTACTTTCCATGGGATACTGTCAGTATCCAAAGATACAAAGAGAAACTTCTGAAGCAGGAGGAGGAAGATGTTGAGTCTCAAAGGAAGCAAGGAGATGGTGTTGTTGTGCAAAGAAGTATGGGCTCTGTGGGTTCAATCAAGTATGATCCTACTGACAGAGTACTTGAGTTCAGCAATGAGATTTTCACTACGGCTGTGCTTGACGAAAATATTGTGACAGAGGGGCTGCTCTACTATGAGGCGGAGATAGTTGCAGTAGAATCAGAAAACCCAAATGATCAATTTGGTTTTGCTCTTCATTCAACAAGATTAACGATGATCCCAAATGTGGAGTCGGCAACAACAACAGGTCCTGGGGTGTCTGTAGGTTTCATGAGGAGCTCTGACACAATGAAAACAGTGTTTCCATAAATGGCCCTTCATCAACTTGTGGGTGGGAAATTGGAGACGTGATCGGATTCACAGTAAATGTCACCACAGGCAAGATTGCTATTTTGAAAAATGGCAATTGGTCCAAGGAAGCTGGGTGTGGTGTTGTATTCGAGAAAGTTTCTTTGGCAGATAATGGCAGCAGTATCTATCCTGGTTTGTCTAGTAGTGAGGGATGGAAAGTCCGTTTGAATGTGAGCGAAAAATATTATTGTTTTTCAAAGCCATCAGAAGAGGTGTGGCAATCAACGAGGGAGGATAGTTTGATCAAGTATATCAAGGAATGGATGACAAGTCATAAAAAGAGGGACGAGAGGAAGAAGTTGTTGAAGAATTTGTTGTTGGCCACTGCTGTTGTTGGGGTTGCGGCAATGGTCATTTTGGTGATTAGAAGACGTTAAAGAGTTTTCCATCAATTATTTCTGGGGGTCAGGGCTTTCTCATGGGGACCGAGGTCACGACTCAATGGAAACAAAA
Source organism: Thalassiosira pacifica (assembly GCA_036939875.1). Classification (NCBI taxonomy): domain Eukaryota; phylum Bacillariophyta; class Thalassiosirophyceae; order Thalassiosirales; family Thalassiosiraceae; genus Thalassiosira; species Thalassiosira pacifica. The sequence goes on from JALLOZ010000210.1 coordinate 11,991, forward strand.
GGCCATGCAATATCTTTGGTACCTTTCTAATTGGGATACTAAGAAGACTATTGTTTGCAAACAATATGGATTGCAGATGCTACTTATAGGCAAAAGCCTGAATGCACTGTCTACAATTAAACTCTATAGTGACAAGAAGAATGATCGTGGCTTGTGATTGCACATGATGAGGGACACTTCAAATAATGCAACGCCAGCATGTGAGATCCGAGGGATTGCAAATACCCCAGAAGTGTTGTGTAGCTTGGGTTGGTCTATAAATGAACCTGATCTTCCTGTAAATCCTGAATTATTGTTTGTCATGATACATTATTTCTGGGGATCAGGGCTTTCTCATGGGGACTGAGGTCATGACTCAACAGAAACAAAAGGCCATGCAATATCTTTGATGCCTTTTTAGTTGGAATAATTTTGTTTGCAAAAATGGATGGATTGTAGATGCTACTTAGAGGCAGAAGCCTAAATTGACTGTCTACAATAAACTCTAATGACAAGAAGAATGATTGTGGCTCGTGATTGCATGTGATGAGTGATGAGGGACACTTCAAATAATGCAACACCAGCATGTCAGATCCGAGGCATTGAAAATACCCCAAAAGTGCTGTGTAGCTTGAGTCCATAAGTGAACTTGATATACCACCTCCAAACCGGTGAAAGATTTCACTCGAATGAGCCAAATTATGTAGCTAGGCTATTGTGAATTTGAATCAAATTGTTTGCACTGTTGCAACGGAATAAAATGGAATCCATTTTTTCCAAACCCCAAACCCCAAACGATGCCAATGCCCAAAAGAAAAATAGATTTTACTTTATTCCATTTCCATTTTGATTGATGAGATACCCAAAAGGAATTGTGAATAACCAAGTCATTTGACAAAACGTTTGGTTATCAAAGTCTTACTCCAAATGGAAGAAGAACATTGAGCACCAACAGAATGAGGTATGCAAGGCCAAGTGCACAAGCTTTGGTCATATCCAAGATACAACTGAAGAAAAGCTTATCAGCATTTGAAATTGTATCATCCAACTTGGTGGCCTCTGAAAGCAAAAAAATGATTGCAATTTGAAATCTTGATCATGGGGCATGAAGCTGAGACAATTGCCGTACCAGGGTAGATATGATTATGGTATAGATTGGAGACCAACAGGTAATTGACAATTGTACTGATTACGCTCAAAGCATCCGATTCGTTGTCATCATTGAGAGTCATTTTATTTGTGTCGCTGAAATTTCAAAACAAACCAAGATGAAAGAAGCGGAAAATTTGGCTTCGAGAGTCAATCCGAACAAATCAAATTTTCGGAGTTGAAGGATTAAGTTGGTGAGCCATCCAAATCAAATTATCAGAGTCAAATGTATCGTAAGCGAGTCAAAAGAATTGTTGATACTTGTGAGTCAGGGATTGTCGTACAAGCCAATAAATTGAATGAACCAAAGGCGATTTCAAAATCTCAATTAATTTTTGATCCAGATCGGATCAAAAGTGAGTCAAAGGGATTGACAGTAAGCCAAAGGGATCCAAAATGTTCTTAGAAAATGAATCAACTGTGACTCCGGTTTCTTATTTCTGAACGGGATATTCCTGCCCAAAAGAGAAGATTGATTCCTGTTTTCTTTTTGTAACTCCATAATTACTCCATTGAACCAATCATTTTGAACGTCTCGATTTTATGATTTGAATGGATTGATTTCCTTCCTTGTCCACAATAAGAGAATATAGGACTGACAAACTGAGAAGAAGCAAGGTTGCTCAGAAAGAGAAGCCAGTAAAGGCTTCAATTCACTTGCTGAAGGGTCAATTTGACAAATTATGATTATAATCTAGAGATGAAGTTTCAAACTGTACAACGGAATTTAAAATCATTTATGAGACTTTTCTATCAATTCTCATAGGACTTGGCAAAAGAGAAAAACCAAACCTGAGGTCCAAACTCTTTTTCTCTCTTGACTTCAAATATTAGATTCATGCTTTTTGGACTTGGTTGGCATTATTTACCATGCTTTTGGCCATCACAGACGTCACAGATGTAGAAGTAAAGATATCAGCACCCTCTTCTTCTTGATTGACAGCTGTAGATCCATCAATATAAGCAGCACAAGAAGCATCAGTGGTATCTTGTTTCTCCTTGCCAAGTTCCATACTATCACTGCAAATGTCATGAGGCAACAAAACAGATCCTAACAACAGTCAAACATGGGCCTATCTTCCTCCGCTAATGTCTCCACCAAAGACAATTGTTGCGTCAGAGTAAGTGAAGAGATAATCTCTCCCACCTTCATAAGAAAGGACGAAAGAAGAACGAATCCAAACAAAATGAGAAGTGGCCACACAATCAGATCTAGACCATTGATGGATCTGTCCTCCAGGTAAAAATATCCAAGGCCCACTACGATGGTGGTAATGTAGACATACCAATGTGCGTTGGGGTATTCAATATTGATACCAAGATTTTCCCAGTTCCAATGGCGATATTTCAAAACAAGAAGGGTTATAAGCCAATTAAAAAGTCTAACAAAAAATTAGGCACATATTAAAGAAAGATTTCCATCTCAGGTCACACAAAAAAGGCCACGGATTTGTTTAACACCATATTTTATTTAGCTCTTGTGCAAACTTTACACTAAGTCCTACGTTCATTTTGCTTTATTTTGCCTAAACATTCACGGACCCCCTTTTCTCTCTCATTTAATTTTTGAGGCCAATTGGGTACCACACGGTTGGGTTCACTCAAAACACAACAACACAGCAACACAACAACACAACAACACAACAACACAACAACACAA
>JALLOZ010000211.1:0-14409 GCA_036939875.1 Thalassiosira pacifica
ATCCATTGCGCATCCGATGAGGATATTGAGCCAGCAGGCAATCCCCCTTCTGAGTCAGCTTTGTTTTACCCTCAGTGTAAATTGACGTGCGTTCTCAAGGGGGGGGGCGTCTCATTGACTGCATCACAGGTGAATAAAATTTCATATCTTGCCCCTTCAATTTGGTGACACTCAACTCTGTTGATGACTGGGGAGCATTGGAGGTATGTCCCCCTGAGTACCTGGCTGAGGGCATGCTTGAATGAGTATATGCTGATTGGGATTTGCGGTTGTGCTCATCATTGTTCAAGGTAAGAGATCATGATGATGTCACCCTCCTTGGCGGACTGACATGGTCCTGCAAGAGGGAGGACGGCTCATTGACGCTCGCGCCATGGTTGAATTGTTTTCCGTGGCAGGCCCGCTGAAAAAATGTTGCTGTCACAGGTATTTGTTGTTGTTGATGATGAGCAATGATGATGAAGCGGAGGGTCTGGATGCCCTCCCCAAAAAATATTGGCGTACAGCCTTGAACCGTCACAATGCGACGGTAGCTGCGATGTCGTAGTCTTGGCAATGCGACGCTTGTGGCATGGCGAATCGCCGGGGGCAATTGCAGAGACATTATTTCGATATGATGGTAGAGATGATGATTAGAATGAAATTCAATGGTGAACTTGAAGCTTGATGAGTTTTCTGTCCCGTTGAGAGCGCCCGTGTGAGTCACGAACGCCTCCCCCACGGCGGGCGGGAGTGGGGGTTGGGGACAGCGGCAGCGGTTGTTCAAGTTTAAAAAATGCAAAGGTCTAGCGTTTTGGTAGGCATTGATTGGGCATCATCACCTGGTCTCCTGATCTTCAGATCCTATACAAGGGCAATACGGATGCCACCATGAGGGTCTATTGATATCTAGAGGAGAAGTAAGGTTTCTATGGTTACTACGTACTTATATATGCATGTACGTACTAACGAGAGTAGGTACAATACTATCTACACGTCACCGTCACCTCCCTGTCCCCTGTCCCCTCCATCCCCTCCATCTCCATCCCCTCCCTGCCTCCAACTGTTCCAATCTCAATCCTCCGTCCTCCGCCGCCGACGCCGACGAACTTCATCTCCTCGACTCGACCTCGACCATCGGCCCTCACCCGTCTCGCTCTCTAAGTCCGCCCATTTTTGCGTGGCGAACTATGTCATCTCATGGCGGCAGCACGATGAGCCTACCGAATGTTCCTGCGCATCTAACAATTCGCGTTCTCCATTCCGGCGATGACATCATCGTCATCGAAAAGCCGTGCGATCTGCGATCCGTGCCCGGGCATGCCAATCCGCCGCCTTCCGAGAAAGATCGCCCAAAATCTGACTCGAGCAGCGGCGGCCGAAGAACTGCGCAGGAAGCTTGGGTCAAAGCTATCCAATTGGTGGGTGAAAATGAAAGTGAAAACGAAGAAACACGCACTGCCGACAAAAACGTCGGTGGTGCACCCATCCACGATGATAAAATTCCCAACCACAATGACAATGTCAATACAGAGGAGGTTGCGGCGAAAGAGCTGCTCAGCAAACTGGGCACCACTGCCAATCCCTCCTGTGTACCCCGAAAACTAGAGACATTTGTGAAGTATTGTCACCGAAACTCAAAGCGTTTGCTTCCCTCATTTCCTGAGTTGCATAATGATAGGACTAGTAAAGCTGCATCAAAAAGGGAAGATTGTGTACCTATTGAAAAGAAACAAAAATGCGACAAACCAAAAGAACAAAGTGGTGGCAAAGGGAATATTCTATCCGAAATGAGAATTATAGCACAAATTTCCTACGCCAGAATACAACAGCAGCAACGTCCTTTGATAAATTTGCCAAAACCGACCGAGGATTGGGAATCGGCAATTGGTCAACTTCGTTTGCTTGGCTTTGGTGATGTGGCTGGTGGTGCAATAGGAAGAAGTCGCAACATGATAAATAGTGGAGATGATTCCAAATTGCATGTTGTGCATCGTCTTGATTGCCAGGTAAGTCGGATTAACAAAATGAAAACTGTACTGCTTTGCTCACAGTATAAACCCAAGCTTATTCTCCTTCTGAACCTTTATGCTCTGTGTAATTGCATCACTATGGATCGCTGCATGATTTTACTCACTATTCACAAATCAAACACAAAGACATCGGGTATCATGGTTGTGGCACGGAACCAAGCTGCAGCCTCAACTCTCTCTCAGGCATGGAGAGAACGGACGTCGGTGCAAAAAGTATATTTGGCACATGTGAAAAATTGGCCTCCATACCATGATCAGCAAATTAGTGAAGGAACAGTTAATATACCATTGGCACCCTCGCAGACAGAGAGGATAAAGTGGGAAGTTTGCCCGGTGGAGAAGGGGGGCAAGGAGTGTGAGACATATTGGAAATTGTATGAAGACTTGGACAAACCCAATGGTAATGATGAGAAAGAAAAATCACAAAACGATAAGAAGGGTATAACTTTGGAGTTGCATCCAATAACAGGCAGGACCCATCAGCTACGCTTACATTGTGCAGCCACTGGGAGTGGAATCATTGGTGATTCATTATACGGAGACTCGCCAATCAAATGGAGTGGCGACCACAATACACATACCAAACCAACAATGGAAACTGCTGTATCCAAAACACTCCGACTGCATGCACACAGACTGACATTACCAAATCCAAGAACTGGAGAGAACATAACCTTTGAATCTCCAAAACCATGGTAGATTGCTATATATCGACCATATTATGTCTAATGGCTGCAATAGTATCCTGTTAGTTGCTGCTTTTCTTGCTACATTCCAACACGTGGAACACATCAGGCTTTGTCAGTCCTACACTCTCTTCAGTATCAACAATAACTACATCGAAAAGGTCATGAATACCATGCATGAACTCTTCATGAGCATCTTTTCCTCTTTGTTGGTAGGTAACAATAACTTTCGTTGATGCATGAGTTGTGACTGCTTTTAGTGTTTGTAGTAGTGGTGCGATGAGGGGTGATAACCACACACAATCAGCTACAAGTATCACATCTGGATGTGCCTCCTCTTTGGTGCTGCCAAGCAGTTCACTTAAAGAAGGAGGTCGAAACCAATCACATTCTTTGCATTCAATTTTCCCTTTGCAAGATAATTCATTTCTCTCTACATTTTCCCGCATCAACGGCAAAGCATATGGCAAGTCTGTCATTACAACTTCTCTGGCACCCATCATACTGGCAGCAATCCCAACAAGACCCACTGAATTTGTTGACATAGAGGGGAGCAGCACAAAAGAAAGATTAAATGTGGAGTGTGGAGTAGGTACTGGAATAATATGGTGGATGATAAGCTTCACTTACACCCTGACCCAAGCTCAAGTACTGATTTGTTTCTCACAATATCGGGGCTCTTTTCAAGATACCTTGCTCTACAATGGATAATGATAAATGGCATTCATTGATGACGTGGGCAAGTTACATAGATTCGAAAGCACAAAGGCATAGCAAAACTCATAACTCACAGCAACAATGCTCCATCCCAAACATTTAGTCCAGTACCTCCATCTTCTCCTCCACTAGACTGATTCTGCGCCTCTTTAATGACAAGTGTTGAGTCTGCAAAAGGTATGCCGTTGTCATCGAAGGGATAGAACCTGAATAAACATCAAACGATAATGAGGCGTCAACAATATGCAGCAATCAAATAATGACACAAAACTACGAAAGCTGACTGTACACACCGTCCCATAATTGCCAGCAGCGGCGCTGGCTCAGAATCTGCCTCTGACGTTGCACCTGATTCCTCCATTTTAGATGTTGCCATTCGCTGCGGCGATTGTCTCCACCCACGCACTTTCCTCTGTCACGTTTTTGCAAACTTGCCCAGCTAAATTTAGCGACTTTGATCTCTTTGATGAAATTTCTTTGTTGATCTTTTGTGATGTGATGGATGACGGTTGGCGGGCTCTAAGGGCGGGCTAATGTGACGGTCCCCGCGCGCGCCCGAGATACCTCCTCTTAGCGATAGTATTCACACTTTTTTATTACCCACCACGAAGTAAATCCATGAAGTATTTAGCGATCATAATTTTGACGGGCGAGCGACTCCGCTCTCTCATTCCTCCAGATTCCCCCCTCCACCTGCCTCCGACGACGTCGAACTTCTAACTTCACTTCACCTTCACGACGATGATGCCTGCGGGATGGATGCATTGATGCACTCGGGAGTAGATCGGCAGCATCCCGACTTGACGACCAAAAGCAACAAAAGCAAGTTCGCGCACGAGTTTCAGTTTCAGCGCCATAGTCGTAGTTGACGATGAAGGCCGACGTCCACAGCCGCCCCGTCGTGGCATCCCTCTACTCGCAACCTTCCTCCGCCCCCAAACCTTCCCGTCCAGGAGGAGTAGGAGCTGCATCCGGCAGCAGTGGCTCGCAGCAACAACAGCAGCAGCAGCAACCTCATCGATCCCATCCTTTTTCGTCGATATCTCTTTCGCCGGATAGCACCCGAGCCGTTGCCTCTGGCAAGGATGTACTGCATGTCTTGCGTTTGAATTTGGACAAAAGTATTAATGGCGGTGGTGGTAGAGGATCTATTGATAGGAGCGTGAATCGGCTGGAGGAAATTCGATCTGTTCGAATTGCTCAGGTGAGATTATTGCATGCGTGAAACATATCTCTTCCTGTCTCTGTGCAAAATTTCTCACGAAGTACCCACTTTTCAATTTTATTACCTACAATACCAGCATTTTCAAACACCACTTCAGACACCAACTTCTACCGCTGCCGCAGGAGCCCAAAGTCAACAATATCCACATCTGCGTGATGCACTACGTCTTCCCGGGGCTGCCCGTGCGGGATCTCCATCTCTACCCACTCCTTCGGCAGGTGGTGGAGGAGGGATCAATATAAATGTAATGGATGTGGCATGGAGTTTGCCTCAGTCGTACGTGATTGATACTGGGGTGGGATCTTTGGACAGCGTTAGCAGCAGTGGCACTAGGCCAATAAGAGTTGTGGATGGAGTTGCAGGACCTGCATCTCATCGTGGGAGTGACCATCGTGGGAGTGATCATTTTGGTGATTCATACGAGGAATTGCTTTCGTCACCTGATGTGCACGAACCTGAGCAGCATTCTTCTCATGATCAGCATTATCCACCATTTGTCAAGCGGGTATATGTAGGCGGTGGAGAGCAAAGACAGATCTTCCCCACAACAAATCCTATTGTAGATGATACCTCTGTGATTGCAGCAGCTGGATCCAATGGAGTAGTTGTTGCATGGCAGGCAACCTCTCTCCTTTCGTCTCTTCCTTCATCCAATAATTCTGGAGGTGGTGGACCCACTGGTCTTTTCCATGCTCGAAAAAACAATGTCAGGGGGTCCCAGGTGTCTTCAGCAGCGTCCATTGGACAACCTGAAGCTGCTTTCCTGGCACACTCTCGTGCGGTCAATCGTCTCGCTTGGCATCCTACAGGACGTCGTCCTTACTTGCTTTTGACAGCTTCTCAGGATGGTACTGTGAAATTGTGGGATCGGCGGGCAACATCTTCCTCATCTGTGCTTCCAGCAGTTCCTGGTGGGGTTGGATTCAATGCACCTGGTGCCCAATCCACGATCAATCTATCTGCCAAGTCTTGGTTTGGCTTTGGAGGTTCTCCCACCGTCCGAAATTCTCAGCTGCCTCCGTCAAATGCGATGGCGAGGACAGCCAATTGGCACTGCGTATCAACATATCAGCCCAAGTGTGAGGCAGTTAGAGATGTCAAATGGAACCCTTTTATTGACGATAGTGAGTACTTGTTGCCTATCATAGGCATTTTTGATTAACTGATTATTCTTACAATGCTTGCCTTTATTAAAATGAATGCCAGTGTTTGGTATGGTGGCCGGAGAGTGGCTCTGTATCTATGACATTCGTGTACCGAGCAAACCAATGGTCAAAGAATCTACCCACGCCGGAGATTGCACCAGCGTGGACTGGTACGTAACTATGATTTTAGACATCGCTTGTATTTTTGCTGAGTGCCAACAGTCACAATTCACTCTGCGTCTTCAGGCATCCAACTCGAAAATATACCATTGCAACTGGTGGAGGAAGAGATAGAAGCGTGAAAGGTGTGCATGTGTTAATTTTGGTTCAAGGTTATTTCTACGATTAGTTCTGATGTCCTTACCTGAACTGCTCATCTCTATTTGAAACAGTTTGGGATCTGGAAAATGATTTGAATATACACAGACAAGATGATTCTTCCTGCCACAGTAATCTCAAAACCAATTCAGGCTCATTTGATGAAACGATGTCAGCTACATCTCATACTTCCAGTGAAGGGCCCGTTACGTCTCCGTTGAGTGAATCTGGGTGAGTTTGAATTATTGCATTCGCATACTGCAGCATGTTGACGCCAACGAATCGAGCTCATGTGAGAGATACTTCTGCTCTTTTAGTTTGCGGAATGCCAATCACCCTAGCTTAGGCTTGCAAGCTAACTTGTCCACAGGGTCCAATGGCTCTATATCTCCGTTAAAACGAAGTTCATCTGGGCATCTATTAGGGCTCGCTCACTCACGCCACAAAAAGAAACAACCAATTCATGTTCTAAATATTGGTGCGCCCGGTAAGTTATTCAAAGTTGCTTTGATGCAATTGCTTGTTCTTGATTTACCTCGATAGAAATAATCTAACGTGCCTTGCGTGCAGTCACTCGGATACGGTGGCGCCCACCAGAAGAAGCAAGTGATCCTCAAAACAACCATAATGACTCAATGATAGCTGTAGCCACATCCTCCATATATGGTGCCAATGCTGGAGGTAATGGATCTGTTGGATTATGGTCTTATCACCGACCGTATATGCCCATCAGTGTTTGTGAAGGGCATTCGGATGGAGCTGTTTCAGAATTTGCTTGGGCAGACCTACCCAATCCATCATGCAATTACTCAGTGGAAAAGCAAAAAAGTAATCACTTAACCAATGGTGGGACTATTGATCCAGGCTCCAACACCTTAGTGAAAAGGGCTTCTTTCTCTCATATCTCTGCAGAATCATCTTCTATTCGCAACAGAAAATTGAAGCATTCAAGACAGAAAGCTATGGAGACCAATGTGGTCCCGAGCATCCTGCGAAAGCATGACGAAGAGGGTGAAGACCAAATGGCGCCAAGGCGAGAGTGGCAAACAATTCTCACAGTTGGCCGTGACGGCCAATGTCTTCTGCAGAGTTTTTCATATGGTGAACGTCCTATCCTTGAGGTATATTAGCTTTAGATTGCTAGTTCATCATCTTTCTCTGTGTATTCGAAGAGATCGCTTTCCAACCTTGCTCTCTCCTCCTTTCCACTATTGTATCCATTAGGTTCCCAGAGCAACATTTGCGCTGGCTAACCTGTCGCCATTTCAGCCTGGATTTGGTTCACTGCAGGTGAGACTCAAATTTACATTTATTGTTTGGAATTTCCTTCGCCTCATGACCACTAATCGATTGAATCACTTCCCAAAGATCATGGCTGTTCATCAAAACGTGGTTGCCCCAGAAATCCTGAAGGAGAGAGAAAATTCTGTGCCAACTAACACTTCAAGGTCTGAGCTTGTCTTTTCCATCACTGATCATGGAGACGTGGAGGACTTATCAAAGGCATCTCTACCAGCAAGGGTGGATGTTGCACCTGAACTTACCCATTTCTCACGCTTTTCGGAGCTTTACATAACATCAACTGGCAGCCAGTTTGCCAAAAAGTCCGATGTTTGCCGACATAACGCAACAGGTATGACGAAAGAATGTGTCTTCTTGGTTGCTGTGCACATTGTTCGTTGTTCTAACTCTTCGCCTTAATCCACCTCTCTCTCTGTCTTCAAGTGGCTGAAGGTTTCAATCAAAAGCCCTTAACACAGATGTGGAATACTCTGGCTACCATATTAGATGGCTCGGGATTAAATGGTCTCCCTGTCAATGCTTCGGAGTCTCACTCGAATCCCATGTCTTTTGCGTTGACGCCCACAATTCGGAACTTACTGTTGCAAAGGGCGGATGCTGGGGATGTGCAGACGTGTGTTGTTTTGTGTGAGGTGATGGATATTATTATTCCTCCCTCTGCTGCAGGTAACTCAGCTAAATCGAGGATACCAAACCTAGCAATCGTGACTGTTCGAGAATGGTACTTGACATATATCGACCTACTGCAACAAATGTGCCTCTTTACCCAAGCTGCGAGTCTTATTCGAAATTGCCATGACCCTGTAGTAGGAGCCCTCAATCAGCAATCAACAACAATCCATGAATCATGCCCCAGGTGCGGAAAGCCGCTTCTAGGTGGCACCACAATTCAAGATAATTCAGGTACTAGTCCACAGCTATCTGCCCAGCGGGTATGTAGAAGTTGTAGGAATAGGGTTGGCATGTGCTTTTTGTGCCATGAACCAGTCAAGGGAATATTCGTTTGGTGTCCAGGATGTGGCCAGTGAGTGTGATATTTTTTTCTTACTATTGCTCCAGTTGCCTTCATTTCAAAACAACAATATTAAATGTGAATTGCCCTTTCCCTCTTTCCTCCTGAAATAGTGGCGGGCATTTGGACCACGCTCTTGAATGGTTTGGGATGAACGAGTTTTGTCCCACTGGCTGTGGCCACAAGTGTAATTTATTTCCAATGTCATCAAATAGTCAAAAATCATAGCCCTTTGGTAAAATACAAGTTGAAGCATTAAGTTAACAAAGGACCAAATTAGTAGCTTGGTTTCACCTCTATGTTGAGAAATGGCTGGCAGTGTGAATGGATTGGTATTTGCCAAGATTGTATTCATGATTTCGTCCCATCATAATCATCAGTTTGGTGCAACAGGAAGTGCTATCATAATTCCTTGTCAATAGTACCAATGGAGGAAGTTAATAGAGCAAAGGAAGATGCACGTGGAAAAACTTCTGGCCTGGCGACCTCTGATCTCCACACAGGTACCATTGCCATTTTCCCTTGATTTTTGTTTGCGAGGCGATTTGTATCCGTTCGTTCAAGATGATTGTTTGTTGTTTCCTTCGAAACTGCATTCAAAGAAGTCAGTACGACATAGTTCACTACCGACGCTAAAGCAATTGTAGTCCAGAAGGCTACGCTGTGGCTTAGCCCCCGTTGCAATAAATATGCTTGAAGAATTGTCGATCCACACAGGGTGCCAAAGTACCTGCAGTTTTATTGGTAAAAGGAAACATGATCAGTATCATTTTTGAACATTTATTGTCTGTTTTCAGGCAATACTCACGCAGTGTATGACGTGGCCAGAGATGCCAAGTATAATTCTCTTGTACCAATAGTCTCTAGGCCAAAAACTAGCAAAGCATTGAAGAAGTCTACACGGACGGAAAATGATCGGGCATTAAGCTATGGTGCAGGATAAGAGATTTGAAAATGAAAAAATGATGCAAACTACCATAGCCATAGAGGTACATCGACTTCCTTGACTTACGCTGAACAGAAATATCCAACAGGTATGCCACAAAGAAGCTCACGCTAGCTGCATTCGTATTTATCCATTTTGCTCCACTGACAATGGTGGATCTATTAGACGCCGATAACCTCACTGCAGCGCGCACTATCAGGGGAAAGAGCATCCTATCCAACCCAAAGAAAACAGCATTGCCTAATATTCCGGACACGCCGAATTTTACCACGGCAGGGTTCTTTTCCCATGCCGCGTACACGGCGCTGCCACTGATGTTGGAGGTGAGGGAAGGGCTGATAAGGGATGGAGTGCTCATTGTCTTTGATGTGGTGGCGTCGACTCTGCCGTATCGCGCTGATGTTTGCTGTTTGCGGACGTTTTGGAGGAGAGTTGTTGTTGGTTGTTGGTCGATAGCGATGGTCGATGATCGATGAGGAGTGAGGAGCAGGTTGAGGGCACGCAGTTGCTGAGGGTGTGACATTAGGTTAGGGAAATATTATTAACTCTATTTATTTTTATTTTTATTTTATTATTTTCAGCAATAAGAAGTAATAATAAAAATGCTAGATTTATCGAAAAATTGAAGATATTAACTATTTGCTTGCCCCTAATCTGTACACGGCTAGTGCGTATCATAGAACATGGATAGCAGATGAGTGTATCCCTGATCTGATCCTTGCCTCTTTCTACCCTGCCGCCAGGGATACAGGATACCCATGCATGATCATATGCATGATGATGCGCTGCTTGGGAGAGAGCAAGCCCAAGCGTCAAAAGACAGTCTCTCCAAAAGCACACCTAAGCAAGTTGAGGTTTGAGAGCACAAAGATTATTTAGGCCTCGCTAGAAAGCTCTCCCGAGTCTTTTGCTTTTGAATCTCAGATGTTTTGGCAAGTGCATACATCTATTTTTTCATCGTGGCGATACATCCTACAGCTGAAAGTGTTTGGTACGAAACATGTATATGATTATTGTATTATCTCTATGCTATCCTTAAGTAAATTGTGAGATCCATCTGGAAACAAAGTCACAAAACATACCCCTACGCCAAACAACTATCTTTGAACTCCGTATGCATCTTCTGAAGTAAGCCTCAGCAACTTGGTGAAAGCTACTTTGCCTGTTCCTTTCTTGTCGAGCTTTCTCCATATCGTAATGAGCTCTTGTGTGTTGAGCTCAAGCCCGAGTGACTTGCAGCACGTTGCCAATCCTTCCTGATCCAGAAGTCCAGTCCCTTGGTAGTTTGTGACGAAGTATGTTTTGATCTCGTTGTGCTTACATGTAATCAGATCTTGCAGTCTCGTAAAATTGCTGAACGGGAATGTTCGATCATCGCATTCCATCAACTTATACGTGTATTCGTCAGCATTGAGCAACAAGAACTGATGCCCTACAATGTCAACAATATTTCCGGTATACAGATCTTTCGCGGCATAGTATGAACCATTTTCATGCTTCATTGTCTGCCGGCGAAGGAAGCTACCTCCCATGACACCACTGTTGCTCACAGGGGGCTCCCTGATGGAGATGGTGTCATCTTCCATGAAGAATTGGATGACAAAACGTCGAGTGGCATCATCGGCTTTATCGCTGACTAGCTGTGCATTGAACCTCATGACAACACCGTTCTTATCCCTCATTTTTTGGAGGTCCTTCTTCGGTGGCGGTGGGTTCAGACCACCAGTACAACTGCGCAAAGAATCTTCTTCTGTTCCGAATCCGTTGTAGGGTGGAATGACTCTCTTCACCTCGATCTTCTTCTCCGGCATTTGTAGAGACATGTCATCTCTCAGAGTGATTCCATTAGACAAATAGTGCCGACGGGTGAAAGCATCAGACCTCGCAATGAGCATGATACGTCCGAAGACATTGACTGTTTGACCAATTGCCATGTCTTTCCATGTGTAGCAATCAGGATCCGAAACCCTTCCGTTCTTTGGGAGCTTGGACCTCTTTAGAAGCTTTGGGAAGCTGTCCCGTCCATCATTTTTGGCATTGGCTCGCATGATTTCAACAGTATCATCTGCCAGGTAGTAGAACAACTTGAAATATTGAATGTCTCCATAAAGCCTCTGTCTATCGTCCCACAGAACATGGAAACACAAGGCATCTGTTCCACATTCCAAAAACATTCCTCGATCTGTCATAGAAGACTCCTTGCCAAGCATAGATTCCATCACTTGCTTAAGATCATTCATTTTTCGCTTCCTGTCGACCCCTGGCACACCACTCTCTCTTCTCATTTTAGCCTTGTTAGATTCAGCAAACCGATCACGTGGAAGAAGGAGTGTTTGGACATCATGTTCATGCCATCCATGATATTTCAACACATAGTCCCTTGTGCTTTCGTTGCAACTAGCAATGTGGAATTTTCTGCTGTAGATCACAACTTGGCTGCCAATTTTCAAGTCATCGATCTCATAGTGAGAAGAACTTCCAGGCTTTGCAACCCTACTTCTACTCAGGAATCGTCCCTGGACGATACCACTATTCTCCTGCTTTGTTTGAATTATTTCCATCGTTCCATCCTCGACGTAAAAATAGATTCCACACGTATGAATGCGATTTTCTTCGATTGCACTTTGTAGGACATCTTCTTCGTAGTATGCATGGAAGAGTAGAACTCTACGATCATGCTCGATGAAAGAAGGAAGCCTTGATTCTGGGCAAAAGGGAAGTGCAATGTTGCAGTTCTCGCGATCCGCTTTCTTCCGGAAGAAGCTGTATCTTCCTGACACATCCGTAGGATCAAGAACTTCCTTTGCCATCCCAATAGGAGCTGTCATTGGCCTGCTTCCGGGGGTTGGCTGGTGTGATTGGTATGTACGTTGCGTGGCAGACAATGGAGTCTGGGCCATCATGTAACCATTCACAAAACTCAGCGATTGGTTTTTTGCACTCATGGGCCTGGGAAGGTTACTTGGACGAAAGCCAGGTAAGGCGGGTAAGTCCTCATCGTGAAACCTCGGACGTTCCTCCTCCAACAGAGATGAAGGATTCCAATCGAACAAGCTCATTTTTCAAGTTATGGGGAAGAGATCATAAGTTGTTGTTGGGCAGAAAGCTGTTGGTAACAGAAAGCTGTTGGCAACATTCTCCATTTAAACAGCAAAACGCGCAGAGAAAAATTGTTTAATCATGCCAAACGCGTCAAACAGCCAAGTGTTTCAGCTATTGTATCCTGAATTGTTTCGTTCAAATGTGGCAAGATATCGAAAGGATCAGTGGTCTTCCCTTTTCTCAGCGCAGTCCTTCAGGCGTTGATGCCGATCTCTACGCTCGAACTGTCGAAACTTCATTAGCTTTTGATTTCGACTTAGCAAGTCCTGCACAAGCTGTTCATCAAGCAGAAACTCAGCAGTTGCAGCAAGATCTTCTGCATGTAGCAAATCATGCCACGGCCGTTGAAATTGAGGCTGGAAATGAGAGGGATAGGAATCGGGCTCTCTCTCAGACAGTGATGTGTCTCAAGGACGAAAATGCCAACTTGCAGGATAATGTACGCGAGTTGCAAAAAAATCTAGACGCTCACGCATGTAGCTCATCAAAGGAAAAAGAACATCTACTCTCACACGCGAAGGATATTGAAAGTGAGCTGACGAAGAATCAGACAACAGTTGAATGCTTGAGGGCCAAGCACGAGGAGACATTGCAAGAGCTTCGTGGATTGAAGTCACAAAACGTCGTATATGAGGAGAGAATCACTGCACTGCAAGATAATCTCAATGATAAAATCCAAGCCTCACAAAAAAGAGAAAGCAAGGCAATAGCAATGGCAAATGCAGAGACAAAGCATGTCATCAAAATAGCCCAAGCAGAGGCAAAGCAAAAGACAACGGTGCTTGAAGCCAAACTTGAAAGTGCACAACAGCAACTAGAAAAGGCTGAAAATCGAGAGCAGCAGGCATCCATCCAGACACATGATGCAAGGCAAGAAGCACAGAACATTCTAAAAAGACTGAATGATAGCATTGCAATTGTCCGCAATGAAATGTCAACTTCACATTGCGTTGAAATAGACAAGGCCCGCAAGGAAATTGAAAAGAGGAACGATGAGCTTGAGTCGATCAAGCAAGAGCTCCAACATGCAAACATTAGCTTGGCGAAGCAATCAGAGATATTGAACAAGAACGTGAACAGTGCTGAATACCAAACAAAAGAGGCAAAGATTAAACTGGAACATAAAACCGCCCTTTGCGATCAGCTGCAGTCTGAACTCGAGCAGGTAAGAATATTCAGTACAGTGATAACTTGACATTATACGTGAAAAATCCTGGACATCATCATAATATCATTCTTGAATCTTGTTTGCAAAAGACAAACAAAGCAAAACAGTTATTGGTGGCAGATGTGAAGTCCCTGAATAACAATGTCGAACATTTGCAGAAAATCAATGATGAGTCTGAGAACTCGCTTCAGACACTCAAAGCGACACTTGAAAATGAACGTCATCAGCACGCTAGCGCCATCAATGACTTGGAGAGCGATATAATGACGTCTCTGCGAGAAAAATTCTCCGCTCGCCAAATAAAATAGCCACATTGCAACTGTCACTCTAGTTTCACCATCAGCATCATTTTGAAAAGCAATATTTTATTATCTAAGATAAGATATCAAGTTTAGAAGTGTAGAACCCAAATTATTGGAGAATCATATCATCTTGAATGGACTCTTATCAATTCCTTGCCAGTGTACTGTTTTGAATATTTTTTAATGCATTTATGCATGCTTCCTCTTATGTATATTTATAGCTATGCAAATGATTACATATGATGTGGTGTCTACTCAACATTCTTCAGGGACTTCTCTTCTATGCTGACTCAAGACCAATCAGATGATAGTTTTCATTGATGCGTTGCAAAGGGTTCTTCGCCGAGGATACCACCAAGGGGGCGCTATTAGTATTATCAATGGAAGTCTTTGGACGTTCGAGCATCGATCGTCCCATGGCGGCCGCGGCCTCAATACTACTACCGAGATTGTTGCTGCTCCAGGAAGCGTTGT
>JALLOZ010000213.1:0-14391 GCA_036939875.1 Thalassiosira pacifica
TCTCAAGAAAAAAAATCTTTCCTGACTTTAGCTGGCTCGGGGATATGCTACTGCAGACTTGGTCTTATTTTGCATTGATCATCTCAATCTTGAAAGACACAGACTTGACAGAGCTTATCATATTGTTAGATTCCTACAAAATAATCTGGTAATTTACAACAGCTTACAACAATATTATCTTGTGTGTAAGAAATAATTCTTTGTCTATCTATTTTTTCACCATTTTGTTTGCTGTCATTTAGTGTATTCTTGTTTCTGGTGTAAAAAAATGGAGGCATCTGTAGTGTCTTAGTGCTGGACTGATGTAGTATGCATCCATATCATGAGGTGCCTATGATGGTCTGGAGTCAAGGTCATCATAGATCAGTGTTATTGTACCCAGTGGTGCGAATGGAGTCTTGTTGAAGTCAAATGGGCCATGTAATTCCTCAAATGCTGTTTTATTCTTATTTTGTCTGTATGTGTGGAGCATGTTGATAGTCATTTGGGCTTGTGGTAGGAATTCATCCCATAGTTGTAATGGAAAGTTGATATCCACAGTAGCCAAACCAGCAATGAAGTGGTGTTCGAATGTCTGGATGGCACGTTCAGCTGCATTGATGCAATGATCATGAGGTTTTACAATTGGATGTTTTTTTTACTGATGATGTATTGTTTTACTGCATTGAAGCATTCATTGTCCATGCCAGTTATTTGTGGTTGATATCCACATGATTTGAAGTATTCAATGATGTCCTTGAATGTGGCTACCATTGATGCATCAGTTTGGTTTAGCATAGCACGGACAATGATGGTATTGATGCTGTAAAAATATGCCACAAAGACATATTGGTTATTTTTGTAGGATAGGACTGGGAATTTTCCTGTGAGGTCCATATACATGGTGCCTTCATTTGCATCTACCAGTGCTGCAAAACAAAACATATCTAATGTTGAGCATATTTGTTGTGGTGGGTTCATGTCACTGACTTCAAATTTTGTCATCCTTGTTGCTGCGGATGTTCTGTTTACGTCTCTTCATGTGCCCTTTGACTATTGCTGTGGATGGTGGTAGATGCTTGCTGATCAATTTGTAGGTGAGACCTGGGAAGGTTTTCAGTGGTTGATTGTTGATGGCCCATAGCAAGGTGGCCTTGGGGGGTGACAGTAGATATTGATGATAGTATTGTGCTAATTCCTCCTTGGTGTTGGTTTGGATGGTGTTTGAGGCAATCTCTCTTGTGTTGTTGATGATGTTGGGTAGGACAGGTGGTTGGTTAGTGATAGGTTCTTGCTGCTCTGGTGTGGTTGTTTCAGTGAGGGGTATCATCCAGAGGCCTGTGGTGGTGCATTTTTTGCCACACACCATCCTTCTACCTCAGTAAGTGATTTTGCATCCAATCATGGTGAATTTTACATCACACCCGGCATCACATAGTTTGGTGACTGAGAGGAGGGAGTGTGAAGCTAGTCCTGGCATGATGTGGCCATGTTGTGCTGCTTTTGGTAGGTGTGACATGTCTAGGTTGCATATATGTGTAGATTTCACCCATTCACCATTCGGTATTTGTACTACCATTGGGATAGGAGCTGATAGTATATCGATGATTGGAGCAGTAGTGATCAGGAAGTGACTTGTGGCCCCTGAGTCCAGGATGACCCAGTTCTTGAGGTCTTCTAGGCTGAAGTCAACAGTTTGTAGCAGCAGGATTGTTTTGGTCCCATCAGTTTCCAAATACAATGAAGCTATCGATGCCACCCCAAATACCATCCAAAGCAAATCCTCATAAGTGTATGTTGCTATGTATTGCTTTGGTTTCCCTTTGCTCTCTATCCTCCACTCCTCAAAAAATTGTACAACATCAACAAGTTCTCTACATCTTTCTCCTTTCAACTTTTATAAGAACGCCCATTCATCATATCTACCAATCGATCCACTTTCCCAAAAACGTCAATTATTGGTTGATACTCCGCTATGTCAGGTACCTTCTCACCTTCTTTGTAATCATCAGGATCACAATAATCCTTGAGCATTGTGATGGTGGTTTGAGAAGGGATGATCTGTCATGCAAGAAAAACTCTCATCTTTAAGTAAGCATTCAAATTGAAATGATCATGAGTTTTGTTGTACCGTCTTACAGCACCAACTGATGTATCAGCATCCCTACTTGCTTGCCAAATGTGATTAATATTTTCAAGAATTATCAACTTGCCACGGAAGATAAGCTGGCAAGACTTATTGTCAAATGCATTCCTAATTTTTTTGCCCCAATGTGGCATCTTCCCTCCAATGACAATTGTGATCTTATACCGATACTGTGGATGCAGATGTTTGAATCCGATTTTGAAGTCCAAAGATAGACTATCCAACTCCTCATTGGTCCATGTACCCAATAAAATGTCTCTTGCAGTTACGGTACACGATGCCTTCCACTAGAGCCTATTCTTGCTTGCATCGTCACCAGCAAGTGTGTTCATAATCCACCCATACAACACACGAATCATAGCATTAAAACAAATATCACGAACCAAAAAATGGGCAGTGATAGTTTTCAATGCATACCCAGCAACCAAGAAGTGATGCTTTTGACCTGATACCCAAGTGGTTGCAATAAACACCAAGAAATGCTTTGTAATTTCTGGAACAATCAACTTCTCTTCTTCATCACTACTCCTATCAAGCACTTTAAGTTCATCCTTGATGATATATTTGTCAAACGCATCATTTGCCATGCCCACAAGTTGATTAGTATGATGGTTGACTTTGAACTGTCCCTTCGTATGCATTGAGTCTAATGCAACAATGACATGGCACTGTCAGTCAAAGCTGTCTGCATTATGATTTTGCTCATCAAACCGCTCCTGCACCATTGCAAAGTTTGCATGCATAAAACCACCAGTTGCATTCAAGTTGGATATATTGTACCTCCACATTTGACAATCGGAAGGTAAATCACAAACCTTGGCAACAATATTGTAGAGCCCACCCTTGTATCCCATCAATTCCATCACTAGGCTTCCCAGTCATATCATCATAGGACAATGTCTCACTGCTTTGGCTCCCTTTTCTTTGACGATCTAGTGGTTTCTAACACTCTGAGCAAGTGCATAATCGGAGACACTATCCTTAGAGACCTCTGTGTTGAGAAAATTTTGGATAGCCTCTGCAACATCACCATTGAACACTTGTCAAGATTTTCATTCATTGGCACTTGGATGGCGGTGGTCTTTAATAACTTGTCGATGATTAGGTCTCTGCATTTGATCTTGTTGGATTTGATGCGGCTCTCTTTGCGATGTTAGTTGGTTTGATCTCTATACAAAGCTGTTTCGTGTCCCATTAGTGTGTTGCAGATGCACCAATTATGCTCATGCTCCCTCAAATCAACAGCAGATTCTAGTCAACAAATGAGTTTTTGATTTGATTTGTAGCAACAGCCACACAATTTGTTGGTGTTAGTCAACTCTTTGCCCTTGCAGTCAATTGATCTGAGGATGCAATGATCATATTGATCCTCTCCAACATTTTGGCCACGTTCTTTGGCGGTCCGACTAATCACATATTTGTTGTTACCATCCATTATTGCTCCAACCATTGACAGCACAAGAGATTCGCTCCATTTATCATCTGTGGGCTGAAAAAGGTTGGACCAAGTAATCAAGCCTTCCTGCACCAGATGCTTGACACTGATACATCACTTCTCTCTCCGCTTGGTGATTTTGTTGGTGGATTCACCCCTCATATCCCACTTCTTGATTGCATGCATAGATACACCCATGAAATATGTAGGGCCTTGGGGTGAGGAGATCAAAGATTCTTTGTCTGATTCCTTGGCTGGATTGTCTGTGTCAATCCAGCAATGGTTGGTGTCATTCCATTGAATATTTGTAACATGATTGGATATGAAGGTAAACGATTTGGATTGGCGGATCAGATCCAACTTGTCACGATTCTCTAGCTCTCTGAACCAGCGCTTGACTTGCTTGTGAGTTTGTCAAAAGTCTTGGGAGGAAGAAGGATTTTGGAGGAGAAAGACACCTGCCTGTTCTTGTAGCAATCTTGAAGAATACATTCTGCAATATTGTCATCGGACATGAGCATAAAATCAAGACGCTCAAGAAGAAAAGACAATTTGTTGCCTTTTGCCTTGTTGATCTTGTGGCAGAGGATGGTTGGTGATATGTTTGTTGCATTGACCTGGGAGTTCACGGGATACAACGACACATTGGAGATTGAAGTTGACGTATCAGAGGAGCTCTTCCGCCAACTAGAGCAACAATATACAGCAGCAGACAAACTCATTACAGGTAGATGAATGTTTAGAGTCTAAATTTATTGCAGTACTTGACTTGACAACATTTCAAGATGATGGCAGCTATTCAGAAGCAGCCAGCAATCTTCATCACAGCTGGTGTTGTTTTGGGATAGAACGTCGGCAGCAAGATGATATCTTGGAGTTGTGGTGACGTTCTGGCTGTCGCAAAGTCTCATTCATTTGCATTGTGAAAGTATGGGGAGGAACTAATGGGGTCAAAGTTGAGATGGACATTGATCCAATTTTTTAAATTAAAGCTAACAATTTTACTTATTAGACCAATTAGTGTCCGTACCCTCTTCTCCTGGTAGTAGGGACTGTACTACATATGTATAATGCGCCCTACAGGATGCCCTGATGTACGTTGGTATGTAGGGGTATTTAAATTTGGTGTGGGTTATGGCGCTAGTGACTAAATTTGTGGGACTGATGGAGTTTTTTGGTCTGTTAGTGACTTACGTTTCATTTGCGGGACTGATGATGTCTTCGGTGGGATTCAGGAGTATCTTTGGGAGACTGATTATGTTCTTTGGTAGATGGGAAGGGTAGGGGGTGGGCTGAGGTGGTATTTTAGATAGTGTTTTGCTGCAAACAGGATTGGTACTATATATTACACTAAGTACAGGTACAGTATCTATACCCTCCGTCAATGGTAGGTACCCCAACCATAATTTTGGGAAGACCAAGGTGGGGCACAACCCACACATGGACCACACACCCAGCCACTAGGCATGATGTCCTTGTGTGATCTCTCTGCCGATTCCCCCATCGTAATGTTTCAGGTGGCGGCGTATTGATGGTTCCATCCTGGCTTCATACAGTTGCCACTGTGGTGGCTGCCTGGGAGATTGACGCCGTGGGTGAAGCAGTGGTCTCAATTTTTGTAGTTCTTCTGGCAATTCTGTGGTGCTCAAAAATTACTGGTTTTGGTTTCCAGGTGCCTGAAAATATTGGCCTTGGTTTACAGGTGCTTGATTGTATCCGCCGCGGCCTCCTCGATCTCCACGTCCTCCACGCCCACCTTATCCTCCGCCTCTTCCACCCTAATTGTTGGGGGGCTGGTAGTTTAGTTGCTGCTGCTGCTGTTGGTATTGAGGGGGTGGGTAATATTGTTGAGGGGGTTGTTGGTAATATTGTTGAGGTGGTGCTTGATTTTGGGGAGGAGGGGTGCTTGATTTGTTGGTGGATTGGCCGGTGTGCAATTCACGCCTGACATTGCAAAATTCTGCATGCTCATCTGCATGGTGTGCATCTGCTGCTGTAGGGAAGAGATTGAGGTCACAATGTTGTTTGTCAGGTGCCTATTGTTCTTGGTAAGTTCTTGAATGGTGACATGTGTTGCTGCTTGTGTCTGTCCAAATTCCTGTACGCTTTTTCAAACATGAGTTTTCCGTCCTCATCGTTCACTTTTCAGCGTTCATGTCAAATCCAAAATATCCAGCGCGTACAGTCTTCTTTTTGAGAGTGGCTCTATTCTTCCAAAAGATCTTGAAATTGAGCCATCACTTGCGGTGCTCTTGCTGCCACAGTTTGTAGTCATGTGCTAACAGCCCACACCGCATGATGACACGGATTCCAATGCCAATGGCCTCCGCATCTGGGATTGGTTGGCTTGCAAAAATGTGCATATTCGATGCCATCCACGATGCTGCTGATTAGTTTTTGGATCCCATCATTGGGGTGTCAATCAGTTTCCATCCGGTCCTTGTTGAGTTTATAATTGTTTTTGTCCGGCTTGCCGTAGAGATTGAGGAACTGTTAAAAAACGTTGCAGAAGTTCATGTTAGGGTTGCCGATGCATGTCGTCTTGAATTCTTGCATATATAACGTAGGAACGAGCACGATAAACTCCTTGATAAGTGCTTTATTCATGTATTTGCACTCTACAAATATATTTTTTGTGTTTTTAAACGTTGCTTCTACTGTCACACGTTGTTTGTTCTAAAATAACTGGGAGTAACACCGGGGTTGAGTAGGAGGAGCGGATATGCTGTACTTGTGTACATTGTGTACAGTTCTGGCCGTATGTAGAGGAAGAGGAGGCTGTAGTCAGAAATTCTTGTCTCCTGTGTTTGTAAACAGTCCATCAGGTATTTGAGGAATTGGAGGAGTTCCATTAGCGTTCGTTTGCCTTGTATTGCTACAGGCCTCTCTGGGAACATAGCGCGCATATTGGCAACGCTGGTCGGTGTGTAGTCTGGCATAGTGGTATTGTTGGTTAGCGCACTATTTTAGCTACTTGCTTTGTTGTTGTTTGGTATTATATCCTAAGCTCTGTCAAAGATTCTAATAATCACAGTAAATATGATATGCTAACAACAAGTTTAGAATAATTATGAGCTATATAATTCTGCTTGCTAGTTGTCTCATCTCGTGTACCATACTGTGGAGCATCTTAGATATACACGAGTGAAGATGTGGGATAGGAGTCTCTGTACTTGGTGGGACTCAAGTCCAATGTCCGAGTGGTACTTGAGTTGCACGTGGAATATTGGTATGTCAAGTGCCTGTAACTAAGGTACAGAATAGGTTCACTTGTGCTTAGTGGGCCTGTGCTTGGGCAAAAGACGGGACATGTGGTAGAAGTATATTCTTTAAGTAGCCATTTGCCAGTGTTTCAACATTCACGGACCTACAACTCGTTGAAAACATACCAGCTTCTTGGTTACTGATGGTTTTGTTTCTGTTTTTTTTTCATATTTGTAACTAGTGTAGGATACCGTAACATGTCTTCTTACAATGTGACTTTTCGCATTTACAAGAAATGGCGGGATCTTCGCCATTATTGATTCCCATGTTTAAAATTATTTTTATGATTATTTTTTTTCACTTTTAATGATCCGGTAAATGGTCCAGTCATTCTGCCTATTCGCGCAGGGGCGCGCAGTGAGTTTTTTTCATGATTTTTCCATCCGTGATTGGTAAAGGCATTTTTCTTCACGTCATTATTTTACTTTTTGATCTTTGCCGATATTGATTCCCACTTTAAAATCCAACTTTCTGTCTATTTCTTTAAATTGGGAATCTTGACCAAAGGGGGCTTACGGGTATTCTCCCATCGTGTGTGCCGAGCGCAGCGTGCATGGAGATTCTCCCAGTTGTGCGTGCGCCACGTCATTACTGCCACTTAAATATCGCCAATTAAGGTGGTTGCTACGGCTGTCATGCAACTAGACAAGAGTTACGACAACAATGGAATTGAGTGACATTACCATTGATAAAGATAATCACTGATGTGTTTATCTCATGATAATAACCGTATTCTTTTGAGATGCGAGCAAGAATGCTTTACTAGCTTTTGCATTATTTTGGCTTCTAATAGTCACTATGCAGAAATGTCCATGCAAATACTGCCTTGCGAGTGATTGTGAGCTACACATGACGGAAAAAAAGAAATCTATGTGAATTTTTGGCTTAGATGAAGATCTTGCTCTCTCTAGCGATTACTTTCAACCCATGCACAACATTTTGTTTTCTACTTGCATTGATTTTATTAGTGTGCTACCTGTTGATACTCTAGTTGTTCCTGCCAGATTCTCATCATGATTTTACTGCAAGTTGAAAGTCGGGCCTGTTGATCTGTGTCAATGCATCTTGGTGCGCAATGTTCTTATGTGACATGACGGGATTTCTATCGAACAAATAAAAACAGAAAAATGAAAATGGGTTAGTTGTATGATTTTTACCTGTTTTAACCTACATTGGCATAACAGACAAGTTTCAAAATGGAATTTGTTAGAAGGCGCCCGATTCCACTTTAATACTATGTAATTATAGCATTTTACTACGGTGACATGTTAAGATTGTAAAATGTTGAGTTTATTTTGCTGATAGCTTGTCCCTGGCTGATCCGGGGGGTTGATATCTATCAGACAAATAAAAACAGAAAATGAAAATGGTTTAGTCGCATAATTTTTTACCTGTTTTAACCTACATTTGCGCAAAAGACAAGTTTCAAAACAAACTTTGTTAGAAGGCACCCAATTCCACTTTTTTACTATGTAGTTATAGCATTTTACTACAGTGACGTGTTAATATCGTAAATGTTGAGAGAATTTTGCCAATAGCTTGTCCCTGGCTGATCGGGGAGGGTGGTCTCGACACCAATGCCCACAGCATTACGAACATGGCGCCTATGATGAGGACGGACCAGATGGACCACTACTACACTGCCACATTTCCCCCTTTGATTAGAATTCCTGGTCTGCGCATTTCACGGGTTGGGTACTGATCAGATAGCAGCAGCAGGCAGGTGCGCGTTATATTTGCCTTTTGGATCCCCAGTACGGCACGATGCAAAAGTTACAACTACGTTCAAAACATTCCTCTTCTTCTTCCACAGAAGATACCTCCTCCTCCTTTTCAATCCTGGGGCAATGGAAGAAAATGGCGATTACTCAGGATTCTTACTATAATCAGACATGTTCAGTCATGCAATCACCATGATGTGTGAATCACGAGATATTGCCGTCTACCTCAGAAGTCACAAGATTAAACCTTTGCTGATGGATGGAGTGATTGATCACTTGGAGACTGAGGGGACTAGCGCCAGGACCAGGCGCCGTAGCAATCTATGGAGTGAAAAGGAAATGTCTTGAAGAGATTTTTGTGAAGGTGACAGACGGAGAAGCACAAGCACACCCATAAAAAAGAAAATGTCACCAAAAGATAGAAAATCAAGAAATTCTGACATTGGCATTCAAACTAGCGAATTGATTGGGATAGCACTTCTGCATTTATCAACACCCACACACCAGTAAGAATGGTAGGAGCAATAGACCATGTGCGTCCAACCCCCTGTTGGATTGAGGAAATTCCTTGGTACAACAATCAAGTTTGTTGTCATCAATAGCCTCCAATACAATGGAAACTAATGTTGCTACTATATTCCCAGGAATCAATATTATGAGACGACGGCAACACCAAAAAATGGTAGACTTGTCATCAGAACAGACAATATCAAAGGTTGGGTTATGCCACTCCAAAATAATACTCCAAAGTATCTGACAAAACGCCCCCAAATGCCACGTTACAACCCGGAGGAAGGAACAGAACTCCACTGCAGCAAAATTTGTCGATGCAATCTCTTCCATATTCTCCTGGGATGCCGCCACATTCTCCTGCGCTGGAATTGAACATGGCAAAGTGAGTACCTATGAAACCAGAGAGATCCTTGAAAAATCTTTTATGAGATTTGGAGATGGCTTTGTTCATTTGTCTTGTGTGTTCAGGAACACAAAGATGGGTAACAATGCTCTCGTGGTTGATATCCAATGTTATGAAAGAAAATACAAGTTCTGTCTTCCTTGCAAGTGAATCATTCCAAGAAGTATTCTCCTTTTACACTTTTTCACATCATCTCATGTTATAATGTGTGATTCTGTGCTAATAATAATTTAAGAATCCTCCACCCTGATCAATTCAAATAATGGCAATGTTCTCTCTGGTGCAAACCGATTAGATTGTGTTTGTTGTTCCTTACTACTAAAATGAATTTGGTAATCACTCAACAGGCCTTCAGTACAGTTCCTCCACACGTCTTGATTCGTGTTCTGAGTTTGACCTTGAATCGGGTCTTCGTATTTGACACATTGCTGATCATATATCGTTTGCCGCAAATCGCACTACAGTGCCTTTCCGCCTAGAGCCCAGCCACATACTCCAAGTGTGCTTGGCTTTTTGGTTCCGAATCTCTCATCTGTTTGATGATGGTACTGATACCAAAGTCTCTCTGTACAATGGCGACAATTGCCATGTCTGCCAATGCAAAGAGTGCAATATGACCTTGTCAGTCTCGTAAATATTCCAAGCGAATGCCCATTTTCCATTTCATCCGTCTTGACGTAAAACAATTCCATGATCAATAAATACTCTTGCTTCTTTGGCGGCTGGCCATCATCGGTTAATTTCCTTGTCTGCTTGTCCCTTGTCATTGAGGCGTGTGCTTTTGTTAATATAAATACTCTGCCTGAATCTGGCAAAAGAGCAATATCATGGTGAGTAGTTTCAATATCATAAAAACAGCACCTCAAAGCATCACCAATATTCTTTTCATGTATACTTGATCCAATATGTCTGAATACTCTGTAGATCAAACCCTCTTACAATCCAGGAGCAGTTCTAGCAATGTTGTTGTATTTCTTATCAAACATGCCAGTCACTTGAAGCACCTATGTTTCTTGAATGAGAGATGCATTGTCTTTATTGTAGGCACCAAACAAAGCAGTATTGGAATGTAGGTCTTTGAGTATTTCATTGACACTGTGAGTGCTGCTGGTATTTATTTTCATGTACATGCTCCCGTTGGGATCTGGATGCCTATCAACATATGCTTTGGGGACTTGCTTCTCAATGAATTGACACTGATTTCAATAAGAGAATTTACTATTAATACACTTTGATGGATTTCAATGAAATGAACAGCAATATAAATAGAAGCTACTTACTCGCTTCACAGCAGAAATCAAGTCATCCTTTAGCATGAAGATCTTCCCTCCTCGAGCAGCAACACAATCATGCAGATCCGGAACATTGCACTGATCTGGAGTCTTGTCATCAGGCAACACTACACCTTGGATTTTGAATGCATCAGCTGCCATCTGCATTATCAACTTGGAGATATCCATCATCCTCATCTCTCCTGGAGATTTTTGTCAAACTCATCTCTGATCCTACTGTGAACCTCTCCATTCATGTGCCTCTTGGACAGTGCTGCGGCTTTGCAAATGGCATGGTCACTCATATCAACTATATTGCTACTTTTGTCATATATCATCTCATAGCAGTACACATCAACAATCAGCTGCAGATGATCTTCTATGTCATCTACTGAAGTAAAGCCAATTTATTTACATTCTTCTTGCTGATTTTATCCCTCCGTAATATTGGGGCCAAAGTTTGTGCTGACTATCCTCCTTCTAATTCTTTGCATGATGAAATGAAACCAGGAAAGCCAATACATGGTATACCGCAACGAAGTGCTGTAAAGTCACATCCCCTGCAACCAGCATAGCTGGAATACTATTCTTTCATACTTGTATTAAAGTTCATACAGAGGATATTATGTCATATATGTTGCCTTGAGAGCTATAATACGATACATCCATGCATACAATAGTACCTTCCAACCAGACTGACTTTCTTCAGTCTCTGATCCTCATTCTCCCCATCATTATTACCCTATGCTATCAAATCCAAATCCCCTGTTACCGGGACCAGTGAATGTAGGAGTATAGTATGTAACCTGGGGGTCCGCCTCATATGCTGACACAAAACACTCAATGTTTAAAAATCTACATCAGAGGACAGCCTTTGCTATGTATTCAGGAGTGTTTTGTATCTGCCCCCATAGATCCCCTCTTGCATGAGCACCTTCCCTTGTTTCCCTCCTTTGTTCATTTTCATTCCTCCTGGCTTGCTGTCCATGCCATCCATGTATACCATTAAATTCCATTGGCAGATTGAACACAAGTGGATTAGTAAATGAGCCCATTCCAGAAGGGCAGGAGAGTGGTTGCCGCGGATGAAATTGTAGGCATACATGGCAGCAAGACTCCATAAAGCCCCCGTGCAGCATCAAGGGGAACGACTGTCCCTGCCAACTGCAAATCATAGAACGAAACGTGAGACTGGCTCATCTTGTCCCCAGGCAAATGCGGGAGGAGATCCTCTATGTCCATGACAAAAGATGATAGGTTAGTCAGCAAATGTAGGATTTGGATGTAAATGCCGACAGGGGAGCGGATCATAACAACACAATATCTTATTGAAGATGTTGGGCGTGTCTATGCCAATTTATGTCCGCCCACTTGGTTTCGACAACGATAAAATCAGAGCGAACTGATTGGTGCGGCCATCGTCGGCCTTATTTTTTGTCTCGAGTTCTCTCAACGATGACAAAAAATCAAAATGCAGGAGATTTTGTGGCAAGAAACTTGCCGCGAAAAGGTCAATTGCAGTAGATTCTTTGGCGGGAGCGGGCAGATTTCCGTCTGCCTGGCTGCTGTGAAATGGTCAATTACGGTCGCTGTTCTTGTCTAATAAAAAAGCAGGATCTTGCAGCGGTACGTTAAGTTTTTGGCCTTTTTCGGCCTTCTCATTAATTAACCATCCGTTTTTAGGGTTATCTCACTTCCACCCTCATCGTCTCATTGTTGGTTCTGGTGCTTGGCCGCTAGCGGGGACCTACTCGCATGCGGACGTTTTTAGCTGCCGATGTTGGGGGGTGTGGGCGATTCAACCAGCACCAAACTTGAGGACAATCAGTACAACACTTCACTTTTCAAGGTTTCAAATGAATTCCTTTTCAGCATTTTCTTCCAATCCAACCTTCATATAATCAACTCCACATCGAATCATTAGCAGATGCCTCTGGGGTTACCACCGACTTTATTTCCCATGGTATGGTACAATATAGATAATACTTCATAGCAAACAGGCAGTACAAAGAATTATGTCTGGGCAACCTCAAGCGGGGAAAATATATTCAGTCATGCAAAAAAGGATTCTGTAGTAGCGTGGCGCTCAATGTTATAAGTGCAACCCACTTGATCAAAGAACAAATGCTTTATCCACTTTTTACCAGCTCACTCAATCCAACCAGTCCTGCCTGGTTCCTCAAGAAATGCATGACAAGTAATTAAAATACTGTTTACTAAATCCAAGCATTACAGTGGTGAAAAATCAACATCAATGCCTTCTGATGTAACAGTCTCGCACACCATAGTCAATCCACTGACGCCATTGTTTCTCCCAGTACTTTCATCATTATTTTCATCCGTTATCCATCCCCTTTCTTTTGCAACATCTTTCAATATCTCTCCCATCATAGCCTTGGCCTCCTTCTCACTCATACATCGCTTCCACTGTTGCGACAACTTGTCATTTGCCAATTGTGAACAAGCTCCCATCGCATGAGCCACATACTGCTGTGATGCTCCATTGGCCTCAATCACAGTGAGGAAAGGATGTGTTGTTGTTGAAGTTGAATCAAGTCCCAGAAGGAAAGTACACACCCCTAACGGTCTACCAGCCCTCTGAGCGCCCTCATCATCCTCTTGTTCATCGTAGCTGGGAGCAGCGCTGCCAATACCCCCCGATACTTTCCCACTGGTGACTTCCTCGCTCCAATCATATCCCAAACAATCCAATAATATGTCTCGTACCATTTTGATCACCGTCATGGTGGAAGTGGATGATGTGGAGGGGAGGGTATCGTATCGAAACCAATACTTGGAAATGTGAGTCTGGAGTTGATTCAGTAGAAAGTTTGCATCGGATTGTAATCCCGTGGTGACGATGGCTGTGTGGAGAGCATGCTTTGGTATGTCATCATTCGACTTTTGTGATGGGGTAGTACGGATATCAATATCATCCCTTGTGGCTACTAGTTTCACCATTCCTTGGATAGAACTGTGTACTGATTTTTTGTTGCTGCTGCTGGTGGTGGTGGTGGTAGCACCAATTGTTGTTGTTGACGGAGAGGGCGAAACTACCCCCAGTCGTGGTCGTTGAAGGGAGCAAACAACAATTGCATTTTCGATTCTTTGTTCATCATGTCCATCATCACCATCACGGCAACAAATGCAAGCCAAAACAGGGGTACCAAACCTCGTTGCTGATTCCATGGCATGTCGCAGCTGCGTAGATTGGCCGTAATCATCCAGCGCCGTGATGGGAATGTACTCAAATGGAGATTGCTGATTTGGAGATGATGACGATGACGATGCATCGGCAGCCTCTTTTTTATCGGGTGATACTGCTACATCATTGCTATTTGCGCCACCGCCGCGTACATGATGGATTCCGCAGTTCCATCCAGCGCCATTGACGATATTATTGATATTGATATTGCCACCCCCTCGCAGCATCAAACCTGATCTGCTAAAACTGCTGATAAATTTCTCCCCCAAGAAAGAAGGAGAAGGTTCCGAACTGGCCCATGGCCGTCGGTAATAAAATGATTTCGAGGTATGATCATGATGTTGATGCTGATGTTGATGTTTCGGCAATGCAGAAACACCACGGCCATCGGCTGCATCACAGCAGGAGGAGGGATGGTGACAGCATAGCAAAGAAAGTATTGCACAAGATGCCA
>JALLOZ010000214.1:3180-14457 GCA_036939875.1 Thalassiosira pacifica
AACCAGACTTAAGGCGCGCTTCCCCTCATTTCTGCAATCGCACAAAACGATGAGCATGGACGAAGCGGAGGAAGAAGAAGACGCTGGTGAAGAAGCCAACCCCCCGCGTAAATGGAATAGGCGACACCGATCCGCCACCTTTTGGCGGTCAATATGAATCAGTATGAATGTAACATTAGTAAAAAGCTACTTGATTTTGCCCCGCTTAGTGATGCTCATTATGGTTAGCGCTGCCTAACAATGTTATGTCGCCTGTCATTTTACTAGAGAGTGAGAGATCAACAGGCTGGCTGACAACCTCCTTAGTATTCTGATCAGATTCATCAAGTGGCTCTGAATTCCTAACCCGAAGTATTTGCATCAAAGGAGGGGGTAGCTGGTTTTGGGTGACATTGTTGCCGTCAACTCTCAACATTGGAAGTGAAAGTGTGTGTGATTGCCGTTGGGGGCATGAAGTCTCTCATCATAGCGATATCCTGGAATACCGCGCCTCAAGAAAAGCCCACACTTCAGTACAAACAATCGTCTTCAATTGCCGTCCGACTCAACCATGATATGGCCCTCCCTGCAAAAAAGCGTAAGTAACGAAAAACGCCACGAAGTTCCTCACACGTACAAACAACTTTTTGCTAATCCATTAGTGATATTCTCCTTAAATAATCCTGCAGAAATTGCAGCAGCCCCGAGTTGTAAGATATATATCCTCAATCAGTAATAAAAATGTTGTGACCTGCAGTAATCCCCCCCTCTCTCTTTCTAACTTGGCGCTGATGTAAGGATAGCCCCTTTTCTCTTTAACTTGGCGCTGCCGACTTATCAACCTCAAAGTCCTCATCCACCAAAATCATATTGTCCAAAGGCTGCCCTGGCGCAACCATAGGCAAGCAAGGTGTTCGTTCAATCCTCAAATGGAACAAAACAGGTTCATCATCATAATCCTCCAAAAATGCACGCATCTTTTC
Organism: Thalassiosira pacifica; assembly: GCA_036939875.1. NCBI lineage: Eukaryota > Bacillariophyta > Thalassiosirophyceae > Thalassiosirales > Thalassiosiraceae > Thalassiosira > Thalassiosira pacifica. Next base: position 4,143 of record JALLOZ010000214.1, read on the forward strand.
AGGCAACTCCTCCATACTCTCGCAGTAGATGCTCTTGATACCAAATGCACTAGCCAACGTAGTGTACTTTGGTGACTTATTACGCACAGCAATGTATCTCTCGTCATGGAACAGACGCTGCCAATACTCCACCATCATCTGAGACTCATTATCCAAAATCAAGAGCTTCACAGGTATCTTCTCCTCCCCAATAGTCTTGAGCTCAGTAAAGGTCATGTTAAAGCTCCCATCACCATCCACAGAGATACACCATTTGGTAGGATTGGCGAGCTTGGCTCCCATGCAGTACCCCAAAGAGACTCCCATGGTCCCCAGAGAGCCAGAAGAGATCATCTGTCGCGGTTGCGTCCACGTGATAAGCTGCGCAGCAGCCATTTGATGGATACCCACCCCAGTGGAGAAGATGGCATTGTCGATCTCGCCGGATTCGCAAAGCTGTCGGTTCATCTCATGAATGACACTTTGGCAACACATCTTCGTTCGCGTCAATTCCTGGGTATTTCCGTCCTCATCCTCCACAGTGTACTTCTCCGGGGGGTATTGGTTGATCTTGATGGGATTTTCCTTCTCGAGCTCATGCTTTCTCTCAATCCATTCCTTGGTTCGCTTGGTGTCTTTGGGAGGGTCGGCCCTTATAGCATCGTTCACAGCTGTCAGGAACTTCTTACCTGTGGTGTGTACGAAGTAGTCGGGCTTAACCTGCTTGGCGTTTTCGGAGAAACGGAGGTCCACGTGGATTACTCCGCCGCGACCTTCCTGAGCCGCCTGGCGGGCGGCGGGGATGAAGTCCGATGGTCGGCCAGTGATACGATCATCGAATCGAGAGCCAATGCAGATGAGGAGATCACAGTCTTGGATGAGGTAGTTGGGTGTAGCGTGACCGTGCATGCCAAGCATGTTGGTGGCAAGGGGGTGGCGTTCATCAAATGCACCCAAGCCATGAAGGGTGGTAGCTACAGGAATCTGAAGGGTCTCAGCCAATTCCATCAACTCCTTAGGTGAATCGTTCACTCCTTGCCCAGCAATGATGAAAGGCCGCTTGGCATTCTTGATGAGGCCCATCATCTCAGCCATGAGTCCATCAGAGGCACCAAGCTTACCAGTCTCGCGATCCTCGGCTCTCTCATAAATCTTTTCGTAATCAACTCCTTTGTAGATGGTATCAGTATTGTGGTGATCCAAGTGGTAGGCATCATGCCCTGACTGCACGGGGGCAAGCTCTCCCGCCTCATCAACCTGGAATGACAATCCTGCGTCCACACGTCCCAAGTGGATAGCCGTGGTGTCAGGGATCAAACGCACAAATTCCTTATCTCTAGCGCGGTTGTACTCTACATCGTCGGGCTTGTAACTGTCCAATCCATCCAAAAACCCTTCAATGACCTCGTCTGTCAACTGCTGAATCTGCAAGTCCTTGGGCAGATCCAAAAACACCGGGCCGGGCCTCCCGTTTCGGGCCACGTAAAAGGCATAATCCATGGCGAATGGCACCTCGGCCGCAGACTTGATCTGATAGCTCCACTTGGTGCAGGGAGTCATGATCTCAACAGCAGGAGCGGACTGGAATGCGTCCTGTGGAGCCGTGGTGGCAGCCTGTCCGCAAAGCACGATGAGAGGCACGCCATCACACATGGCATCAGTGATGGGAGTCACAAGGTTGGTCGCCCCTGGTCCAGAGGTGGCGACAACAATCCCGGCGGCCAGCTTGCCGTCACGGGCCTCAGTGGAACTCTTGGCGATTCCCTCAGCAACGTGCCCCGAGCTCGATTCGTTCGAGTTGGTAATCCACCGAATCCTTTTGCTATCACCGTGTCTGGGATGCTTCATGTGGAATTGATCCAACAAAGGCAAAATCGCTCCGCCCGAATATCCATTCACCACCTCAGTGCCGTGCTCCAAAAGCTTGGAGTAGATGATGTGAGCGGCCGTATCGCCCTTGAACGTGTTCATGTAGGTGCGTGCGGCTTCCTTGGACGCGGCCTCGGCGGAGCCGTTGACGAGGTCGTTCCACGCGGCGGTGGAGGCGACATCGTTGTTGAAGCCGGTGGCAGAGCCGACGGATTTGCCGGTGGTGGAGGGGTCGGAGATGGTGGACATCCATTGTTTTGTCAATTCATTGTCTACTTTTCGTCTTGTGAAAGTATTAAAATCTAAAGTGGTTCGTTGTTGAGTTGAGGAGAGGGCGGTGAAGGCAAAGTTTTGAGAGGGAGATGACAATGCCACCGTCGCCGCGAGGATGGAGGCGGCTGTAGAGAATTTCATGTTTCAGTCTGGGATTTCCTTTTCTATATCTATTGCGAATCTGATGAGAATTTTTTTCTCTCAATCTTCCACACAAAGGTATTTCCAAAATTCGACAGCGTTCTTGATATCGAGCAATAAAATGTCTACTCCTACTTGGCTTGCTTGGTAGTGAGAAGGAACGGGAAGGATATGTGTACGTTACGATAGTAGTGGCAGTAGTGGCAAGTACAATGGCAGTACAATAGGTAGCCTTTGATGCACGTCCACTGAGAAATTTTCGGCGGTGGTATTTTTGCTCCACCATGGTCGGCGTTGGTGTCATGCTCGATTGATAAGAGTTCAGCAAAAATGTTTTTTAAATTATGAAATCATGGTAATCTAGAATGCATTAGCATCACTAACATGAATCATTCGTAGTTCATGTGTTCTTTGCTGTTCCCTGTTGTTCTAGCACAATCAATGCAGGAAAACTGAACAACTCAAATTATTACGAAATATTATAAGTTTCCCTAGACCTAATTAAATACGACACTCCGTGTAGACGGCCAGACCTTGAAGAGAAATAATGTACTAATTCCTGTAAATGTACGATGACGCAACATGACGCAATAATTAGTGGCTGTGGCGCGACAGAAAGAGCGGGCTAGCCCGCCATCGGGGAAGGCATCCCCAGTCGGGATGTCTCAAAATGGCGGGAAAGATCTTTTGAAAATCTCAAAATGGCGGGAAAGATCTTTTGGGTTGAGATGAAGCAAGAGATGTCAGCTGTCATTTTTGTCAGATTTTTGTCAAGAGTTTTGTTCTGTTTCTGTTTTCTGTTTTCATTCCGCTTCAGAACGAACAACGAACCCAGAACAGAACTAGGCGTCGCGTCGGCTTCCGCCATCCCTGATCGTACGATAACAACCGGCCTAAAGAGATGAGATAATACAACCTGCAGCCATAAATCACAGCTTCAGTTCGGCTGAAGAAGTGGCGCGTTAGGCATCGGAAGTTTGGAGTTCGGATCGGAGCACCGTCGGCGTCCGTCGTTTCCTTGTATCAAACTGATCGAACATTATAACTTTGAAGCGCCTTCCCAGATTAGCTACATCAATCTTTGCATTTTCAACAACATGGCTGCAAATGCTTTTGGTCGCATTGCCATGCGGCGTCTCATCGCTCCGAAGGTTTCGTCTCGGATAGCATCGCTGCATCGTACCAACGTCATAGCAAAGTCATCCTCTCGCTCATTATCTACATCCGTCCTACACGACCCTGTCAATCACGAAGACTTAGAGCATCGCATGCCCGTGACCACATTCACGGAAGATGAGGAGATGGCACGCGATGCGGCTCGTATGTGGGCCAATCAAGAGTTGAAGCCCTTGGTTCGTGAGATGGACAACGAGTGCAAAACTCGTCCGGAGATTATTCAGGGGTTATTTGATCATGGGTTCATGGGAATGGTAAGAAAATCAATGCTAATTGCACTGTATGTGTTATGCTTGGGTGTTTATACGATTATATAGATGGTTTGTGTATTCAAAGAAACAATGTAATCTATTAAATGCTGACGTCGCTCGCATTGTACTCCCTACAGGAAATACCAGAAGATTATGGCGGGTCGGGAATGAACTTCACATCCGCCTGTCTCGTAGTTGAAGAACTCTCTCGAGTCGATCCATCAGTATCCATCCTCGTTGATATTCACAATACACTTACCAATAACGCAGTTCGCTTTTGGGGATCGGATCAACTCAAAGAAAAATGGCTTCCTAGATTGGCGGCCGATTGCGTATCATCTTTTGCATTATCGGAAGCAGGATCGGGTACCGATGCATTTTCAATGAAAACAAAAGCCACGCCTTCTGATGATGGATCATATTATACATTGAATGGCGAGAAACTATGGATTTCGAATTCGAAGGAAGCTGGAGTCTTTCTCGTGTTTGCCAATGCCAATCCATCACTGAAGCACAGAGGCATCACAGCTTTTATGGTAGATGCAAGTACTGAAGGTGTGCATGTCGGCAATCCTGAGAAGAAGCTGGGCCTTCGGGCTTCAAGTACCTGTCCTGTGGTATTTGACAATGTCAAAGTTGATGCTGCAGATGTGCTTGGCGAGGTTGGATTAGGTTACAAATATTGCATCAACACTTTGCATGAAGGCAGGATTGGCATTGCTTCTCAGCAAATTGGGGTAAGTATTTCCAGTCTAAGAATGTTGACCACTCTCATTTCAATCACTGAGTTATGACCTGTGGACTAATATTTCATTTGTGTTGTTTTCTGCAGATTGCAAAAGGGTGTTACGACATTGTGATGCCCTATTTGAATGACAGAAAACAGTTTTGGCACTAGGCTAGTAGATTTCCAGGTGAGCACTATTTGTGTTCAAGTCTCTACGTCATCAGTTTGGATAAGCATCAATTGATATCTCATCTCGCACACAATACATGTTTTTCAGAACAGGGTATGGAGCATCAATAAGCTCAAATTGCAACTGATGTCCATGTGGCTGAAATTATGGCCTACAATGCCTGTTGTATGAAAGAGAATGGTATCCATTTTGTGAAGGAGGCACGTATGGTCAAGTTATATGCAGGCCAAGTGGCTAAAAGGCTGATAGTAAATCCATATAGTGGCTGGGCAGTGTTGGCTTTAAGCAGGATCTGTTGGCTAAGAAATTTGTCAGAGATTGCAAGATCAGAAGCAAGTATGAAGGGACATCAAACATTCAACTTCAGACTATAGCAAAGAGAATCAAAGAGGAGTATTGATAGCCCGATTCTTTGGTTGGATTATTATAAGACAGGATGTAGGCGCATGGACATGATTGGTAATAAATATTTCTAATAATAAGTAACAAAAATGGAAAAAATAAATGGTAGAGTTTCAGTCATTACAATACCACTTACCACATTCGTCATCCAACTTTGTAGAACAGCAGCGTCTCTCTAGTGCTCTTTCTAGAGAACAGCGCGTTCACATGAACGAATTATCTAGACACATCAGAGCACATCATTGTTTTTAGCAGATAGCGATCGTAGACGGTGATACTTCGTCTGAAAAACCTCGGTGCTCGCTCGCTCCACCAACAAAGAAGAGGCTCGCAAAATTTGACACCCAGGAGAGTCAGCTTTTATTACGAGCTCCTACGCAGGATACGATATCTTCTTGTCAATGTCACAGAATGTCACGAACGAACGAACAATTTGAGTTCTCAAAAAAGGCGAGAACGAACATGAACGAACGATCCGCCCGGCTCAAGCCAAGCTGTGCTGAGCTGATGACTGGCAAGCATAAACTCAGACCAACTATCAACTCCCTACCAGAGACTTTATGAACATAAAAGCTTTCTTCTTTCAGCATAACTAATCAAAGCAGATATTATTTGATCAGTGTCTTCAATGTTTTGCGCATCATCGCTATTTTACTCACGCATCAGACGTACCACCCACCATCACCATAATCTACGCTAGCCCAGAGAACCACCCACCTCATTGCATCAAGAATATTGTATGCCATGGTGGCCGTTCGACAAATTGTGCTTTATCAGCATAGTGAATCAGATGAAAATGAAATACATTATATTCACATGAACGCTCCACGAATCGCTGCACTGGTGATTTGTTTTCTCGCAGTTTACATGGTATTTGAGTCTAATGGGTTGGCGGTTGGATTCATCAGCGCGGTACTAACAGCAATCTGCGTGGCCCCTCTGTTTATCTCTTCTGCGGAAGGAGTTGGACAGGGACTGCAAGAGGTTTCGCTAGAAGAAAATGAATCCTCGCAAATATTCGCAGAAGTCAGCCCACACGAGCTAGACATGATGCGAGAAGAGGAACACACGGTTTTGGAAGGATACTTCATCAAGCAATAGAAATGTGGAGTGAAGATGTCCGTGAACTTAGATATGTAGTACAAATACTCAGAGAGAGCAATGGATTGCTGATTCTTCTTGCGGGGGGTGTTTCCACCATGATGTTGGCCATCGTTGCAGGGTTGGATGATGTAAATGTGCTGAAAGCATTATTTTTATCGGTCACTTGCTATGGCGTAACAACACTCCTTGTTGCCAGGTCTGCTCGAAGAGTTGTACGTCAGCGTATTTCACAGAATGGGGAGCATACATTGTCATCTGCAGATGTGATAAAGATTGTTGAAGCTGTTCCTGAAGAGAACTTTGTGTCAAATGATGATTTGGAAAGTTGTGATTTGCTCTGCATTGAAAATATGCTCCATTGTCGCAAGATAACAACCTCTCCAAAAGAAAGCAAGTGTGATCAATGCAAAGTTTCTCTGTTGCAAGATTTAGGAGCAAAGAAGAGAACACTCATAAATGAGTTACGGCAGAGACGTAACTACAATGAATCCTGCTGCATATGCCTGTCTTCATTTCAGTGTGGAGAAAAGATACGAGTGTTACCTGGTTGTCACCACGAGTTCCATCGATCATGCATTCATAAGTGGGCACAGACTTTTGCAGCTAAGAACCAGCAGTCAAATTGCAGCATCAAAAGAGGTAGACCAACGTGTCCTCTTTGTAATGCATGCTTTGGGGAGGCTCAAATGTGCCTCTCTTCAGGATCGTCACATTCATAATACTTTTTCAAGAATTGATTCCCGTCTGCTTGGTATTATCCATTGCCTTGTGTTGTGCGTTGTGTTCACGTGGAACAATTATGGCTGGAATATGAGATTGATATTTATCACCGTGATGCTTCCTCATAGAACAAAGTTTCGGCTTTGATTACAATATTTATCATGCATTCAAAAGGAAAATATTTTGACATTTGAACTCTGGTAGTGGTGTCCATTATTGTAAACTATCGAATGTGGCCAGTAGACCATTGTTGATTCTTCGCTACATCAGAGATATCACAAGGGACACTAAACTAGTGTCGTAATACTATAAATCAATAAGTTGTCAATAAACAGACCAAGCTAAACTTTTACTTGGGCTGACCCCGTCCCCATCCCGTATTGCCTAATCCTCTCAGGATTCTCTACGGCTTGAATGAACAAAATCCACCAAGTGCTTGCAGGGCGCCAAGTCGGCCCATCCTTATTTGATGGGGTGCCTGTCGTGCACGAGCCTGTGTCAGGGTAGGTATACGCCAGGTAGCACCACAGGTGCAGGTATAAGGAGCAAGGGGGATATGGGGCAGCAATTGATTAGTTTCTTCATTCTTTGATGATGTGACCCCTCCTGGGGTCCACTCAGCTTATCTTCGCCCCCGCATGCAAGAACCCATATTTACAGTGCCCATGGCACTGACGGGAAACCTCAAAACCATGGGTAGGCAGAGAAAGGTAATGTGGTATCTGTGTGCAATGCAATGTGAAGATTCACAATGAGGGGGCTAGTATGGGAACATGCACATACAAATTTTACTTATCAGTCCCTGCATTTCAGCTCAGATTGTCACTGATGCGTTGGAGTTGGAGTGAATAATCCTGGCAGGCTGTGCGGAGGGTCTCTCTTGCCACTGATAACCTTGAATGGACTGGATTCCCTTCGTTGTTGCCGATTTCAATTTCATGGGCCATTTCATGGGGAATTGCATTGGTGTGGTATGACAGCCTAGCCACTGATTGCAACCTTGCACCATGCATGCCGTCCTACCCGGCTTTGTGACTGCCACTTCACAGGGAGAAATCCCCATCCCCGGCTCTTGTCAGTCGGCAACTCAGATGGCCAGCCCAATCCGTGTTCACCGGGATCCTTTTGTTCCATCTGCTCACCTCCCAACCAGACATCACACAAAAAGGTGCTCATCGTGCCGTACATGAAGGTAAAGACCCCTTGCCCAATGCTTATCCCAGGTCAAAAACAGCTACTGCTAACTACCCAAAGTTGAGTCTTGGTCAACCTCGATCAATTGTCGCGGCAAGGAAACAAAGAAGAATGAGGTGACAAGCTCAATGCTCGCATCTGGCCGATACGTCCCTTGTGCCTTACACTTTCAACCGGTAGATATGTCCTGTATCTTTTTACCATATGTATGTCCTNGATCTCACGATCCGCCGCTCACGGCAATAATGTCCACCACCGAACCCCATGCCACAGCCAGTGTTTACAGGGACCGTCGACCCAGAGCCTCTCCAGATTGGTACTCTGCGCAAGCCTGACCGAAGCACAAATCTAACAGAGCCAGCTGGGGGAATCAAATGTCCAAGGGTGGGAATCAGCAAAGAGACAGCATTTCCAATTCCAAGGGTGGGTGGAGAATGCTCGGTGGCAGAGGGTGGGGAATTCTGCGGCTCTTGCCTCCGCCAATCGCACTGACACAGCAATGCCTGTCGCAAACCAAGCAGACAAGGATTTGTGCCCCTTGGAAGTAAAAGACCAAGCTATTTTGTGCATCAGCATGCAGCGCGAGCGGTCGGGGAACAGAGCAGCACTTCCAAGGGTGGCAAAAAGTGGAAGACACAACAACAACAACAAGAAAACCAATACAAAAGCAATGAAAAGGACAACACAGTGAGATTTGGCAGTGGGCATTGCTACAACAATAGCATGCGCAAGGATGTGATAATCCTAGTGGGACTGGATCCCAAGACTCCGCCATGTGGCACACGCAATATGTGGCCGCAACAACCATACCAAGCCTGAGACGATCAGCGCACAATAAACAGGCAATAGGCTCATAATCTGCTAATATTCTTACTACCAACAAGGTTTAATCTTCTCCTTTTACAATAGAAATATTACTAGGTTCTCTAGGAGGGAGTTATATTGAGGCCATTTTTCCATGGCTATGCATAGATTACATTGCCTTTGTGGAATGTATTTTGATCTTAAATGCCAATCATAAGGCTATACCATACATATGTATAGCCTTAACTCATGATCAAGTATCATGCATATTTACCCAATTTTTTACTTCAAAAGTGCCATGGTTGGATTCCTCATCCTCCAATTGGTATACCAACATGTAACCAACATGGTGGTAGCAGTAGAAATGGCCTTCTGGTGACTCTGTCCATGGAGGGTTGGGAGCATTGACATTGCCAATTGATTAATGTTAATGCAAATCGATGTTGGCTTGATTGTTGATTTAGCGCAAATGTGTGCCACTTGGGCCATTGTTATATCCTAACTTTTATTAGTATAACTACCTAGCTTTACATAAATGGGGGGAATGTTTACGCTTACCAAAAATTAAAAAATATATATGCTCCCAATTTCAGCCACAAGCACACATATGTCATCAAAACAATCATCAACAGAGCTGCAATAGCTTTGTCATCATCATCGTTGCCTGATGCGGTCATATCCATTTGTTGCCATTTTATGTGAGTGTGGTCAGCGTTACCCAAGAATCTTAGGGGAGCGTGGCTGAAGTTAAACAAGCATCGCCTGCGTCACCCAAGAATCCACTTGTCCCGGGAGCGTTGCCTCGTCGTACCCATAGCAAATAGTGGGTTGTATGTCAGCAAATAATGAATTGTGCGTTGGGTCGTCCCGTCATCGTCCATACCGCCATCCTTATCGTCCTCGCAAAATAGTGGATCATGTGTTGACTCGTCATCATATGGTACCCCATAACCGCCACCGTGATCACTTCTAGCCCGTCACATCTATTTTTTTGCTTGATCAGTTTATTGTGTTCTCTTGCGAAACAACTACTTGCCGTACAATACCGCCCACAGCTGCAACGTCAACACCAATTTCGTCGTTCATGCGCAATGACCAAGCTTTAGCTAGATACGGCTGAGATTGGGTAAATCAAATTTTACATATCTTCCAAGAAGGTCTCTATAGTACCATTGCCATACGCAAGCAAACATGAGAGCAAAAATGATGGTTTGAAATCGGCAAATGCCTCCAACTCGGACGCAATTTTAATTTTATGCAACAATTTTGCGCAACGGGGGGAAACTGACACGGAATCAGAGCAATTAATCTAGCTGAAGTGGAAACGAAACACTGCTCCTCACTCTTACCTCCCCTCGTCTAATGCAAAAACTAAACCTCCCCGTGCTAGAAGGCTCCAAAGCCCAAAGGCTAAAATAGTCGTCTCTTGATTGGTTGCTGTTCTTCTTTGTTCTTTCTTACTCTACTAACTTATTATGATCCTAT
>JALLOZ010000215.1:0-10887 GCA_036939875.1 Thalassiosira pacifica
CAGCGAACCGCGCGCATTAATCGCGCGGATCTCGGTTGCTCGGAAGCCGGTTGCCCGAACAAATTCACAGCCTAATATGATACCATCACATAGAGTGCTGAGGGCATAATTGTAATGAGTTCAAGTGTGATTCTATGCATAGACACTCCATACAACACCAAGGCACACAGAGTAATGTATTCAAAACAAAGGGTGCGACCAGAATGTCAGACCAGGCGGCGCGTGGACAAAAAATAATAGGTGTCTCACCAACTTCAAGGTATTAGCAGCAATCAGTTCACAACTAAACAGAGGAAGACAGATAGAATCAAAATAAAACGGGAATTAAGTTAATTCACAAGAAATGGCAGTAAGTAAACCATGAGAGCTTAATCAATCTCCTCAATGGTGGGTCCACCAGCGGGATCATCTCCCTCAGGGGCACCTCCCATGCCACCCATATCAGGCATTCCTCCTCCCATTCCTCCCATGTCAGGCATGCCACCCATGCCTCCAGCACCAGCCATCTTCTGAAGGATGGGCATAGCAATGCCCTCAAGGGCCTTCTGCTTCTCCTCATACTCCTCCTTCTCAGCAGTCTGGTTGGCATCCAACCAAGACGAGGCCTCATCAATGGCATCCAACAGAGCCTTCTTGTCTTCCTCAGGAATCTTGTCCTTCACCTCCTCACCCTCAATCGAGGACTTCAAGGAGTAGCAGTAGTTCTCAAGACCATTCTTGGCCTCTACCCTGTTCTTGTTGGCATCATCCTCAGCCTTGAACTGCTCAGCCTCCTGGACCATGCGCTCAATCTCATCCTGCGAAAGACGTCCCTTGTCATTGGTGATGGTGATCTTGTTCTCCTTTCCAGTGGACTTCTCAAGAGCAGACACATTCAAGATGCCATTGGCATCAATGTCAAAGCACACATCAATTTGGGGCTGACCACGAGGCATGGGTGGGATGCCATCAAGGTTGAACTTGCCCAGGAGGTTGTTGTCACGGGTCATGGAACGCTCTCCCTCAAACACCTGGATCAACACACCTGGCTGGTTGTCAGCATAGGTGGAGAAGGTCTGGGTCTTCTTGGCAGGCACAGTGGTGTTGCGCTTGATCAAAGTGGTCATCACACCTCCAGCAGTCTCAAGACCAAGCGACAGGGGAGTCACGTCAAGCAAAAGCAACTCAGAAAGCTTCTCACTCTTGTCAGCACCAGACAGAATGGCAGCCTGGACAGTGGCTCCAAATGCAACAGCCTCATCAGGGTTGATGGACTTGCAGGGCTCCTTGCCATTGAAGAACTCAGTCAACATGCTCTGAATCTTGGGAATACGAGTGGATCCTCCCACAAGCACAACCTCATGCACCTGGTTCTTGGCAATCTTGGAATCCCTCAACACCTTCTCGCACGGGTCCATGCACTTCTTGAAGTAGTCCATGCACAGATCCTCAAAACGAGCACGAGTGATGGTGGAGTTGAAATCAATACCATCAAACAGGGAGTCAATCTCAATGTGTGCCTGAGTGGAGCTGGAGAGAGTACGCTTGGCCCTCTCGCAGGCCGTGCGCAGACGACGCAGGGAGCGCTGGTTCTGGCTCATGTCCTTGCGGTGACGACGCTTGAAGTCCTGGAGGAAGTAGTCCACCATGCGGTTGTCAAAGTCCTCTCCTCCCAAGTGGGTGTCACCAGCAGTGGCCTTCACCTCAAAGATGCCCTCCTCGATGGTCAAAAGGGACACATCAAAGGTTCCACCTCCCAAGTCGAAGATCAACACGTTCTTCTCCTCTCCCTTCTTGTCCAGACCATACGCAATGGCCGCGGCAGTGGGCTCGTTGATGATACGCAACACGTTGAGGCCAGAGATGGCTCCAGCGTCCTTGGTGGCCTGGCGCTGAGAGTCGTTGAAATACGCGGGCACAGTCACCACAGCGTTCTTCACCTCCTTGCCCAAGTAAGCCTCCGCGATCTCCCTCATCTTGGTGAGGATCATGGAGCTGATCTCCTCAGCCTTGAACTGCTTCTTCTCGCCCTTGTATTCCACCTCGATGATGGGAGCGCCGCCAGTTCCGGGCGTGACGGTGAAGGGCCAGTGCTTCATGTCGGATTGGACACCGGCGTCGGAGAACTTGCGGCCAATCAAACGCTTGGCATCGAACACGGTGTTGGTCGCGTTCATGGCAGCCTGGGACTTGGCGGCGTCTCCGATGAGGCGCTCAGTCTCCGTGAAGGCGACATAGGAAGGCGTGGTGCGGTTTCCCTGGTCGTTGGCGATGATTTCGACGCGGTCGTTTTGCCAGACGCCGACGCAGCTGTAGGTGGTTCCGAGGTCGATGCCGACAGATTCTCCAGTGACGGTGGCCATGGTTGATTTGTTTGTTTATTTGTAGTGAAAGTGTTTGTGATCGTTGTCGATGAGGACAAGATTGTTTTTATGAGAAGACAACGGGCGCTGATTCTGGTGGACGTGGACGTGAACGTGGAGCAAGCCGTCGAGAGCAATCAAGTCAGAGCGGCCCGACTCGCTCGTGCTTTCACTAATTTTGCCTTTTGCTGGGCAGTGGGCTCCACGATCCGATCCCGCTTTTGATCCAAATACCAGTTCCTTCATTGACATTTCACATACCATAATATTTGTACTATTCCTATCTATACTATCGACCACATCACGACCGACAATGATTTCCACGGAGCCACAAAAACCGTGAATGAACGAATGAATGGCTCTCGAAAGATCTTCGCCGACATCCTTCGAAGATCTCCGTAGATCTGTATTGATTCCCACGTATGAACGACCAATGCTGGGATCTATTTCATTTTCTGAGGCCGCTTTTCCGCGAATCTGCCGTGACAACAACTCGGCCAATCGTACAATATCAAGTAGATATCGTGTCAGTATCGTATTGTACGATATCGTGCATATCATATGCTTCCACGCGCGCTGACAACAACAACAAACATACCGCTCGACATAATTTTTCGCAACCGTAACCAACAACAACAAACATGAGCGCCGACGCTGAAAGCTACGCCTTCTCGGCTGACATCAACCAGCTCCTCTCGTTGATCATCAACACCTTTTACTCCAACAAGGAAATCTTCCTCCGCGAGCTCATCTCCAACTCCTCCGATGCCCTCGACAAGGTCCGCTACCAATCCCTCACGGACTCGTCCGTCCTTGACTCCGAGCCAGAGATGCAAATCAAGCTCATCCCTGACAAGGCCAACAACACATTGACCATTGAGGACTCTGGAATTGGAATGACCAAGGCCGACCTCATCAACAACCTCGGAACAATTGCCAAGTCTGGTACCAAGGCCTTCATGGAGGCCCTCACTGCTGGCGCTGACATTTCCATGATTGGGCAGTTCGGCGTGGGATTCTACTCTGCTTACCTCGTTGCTGACAAGGTTGAGGTTGTCTCCAAACACAATGATGATGACTGCTACACCTGGATTTCTGAGGCTGGAGGTAGTTTCACTGTGACCAAGACGGATGATTCGGGATTGGGCCGCGGAACACGCATTATTCTTCACATGAAGGAGGACATGAGCGAGTACTTGGAGGAGAAGAGAGTCAAGGATTTGGTGAAAAAGCATTCTGAATTTATTGGTTTCCCCATCAAACTTTACACTGAGAAGACCACTGAGAAGGAGGTCACTGATGATGACGATGATGATGAAGACGAGGCTGATGATGATGACAAGCCCAAGATCGAAGAAGTTGATGAGGATGAGGAGGCCAAAAAGGAGAAGAAGACCAAAAAGATCAAGGAGGTCAGCCATGAGTGGGAGCACCTCAACAACATGAAGCCCATCTGGATGCGCAAGCCTGATGACATCACCCAGGACGAATATGCTGCCTTCTACAAGTCCATTTCCAATGACTGGGAGGAGCATGCAGCTGTCAAGCATTTCTCTGTGGAGGGTCAGCTTGAGTTCCGTGCTGTGCTCTTCTGCCCTAAGCGTGCTCCATTCGACCAATTTGAAGGTGGAAGCAAGAAAAAGCACAACGCTATCAAGCTCTACGTCCGTCGCGTTTTTATCCAAGACAACTGCGAGGATCTCATGCCTGAATGGCTCAGCTTTGTCAAGGGAGTGGTTGATTCCGAGGACCTTCCCCTCAACATTTCTCGTGAGACATTGCAGCAGAACAAGATCCTTCGTGTTATCAAGAAGAATTTGGTCAAGAAGTCCATTGAGATGTTCAACGACCTCACTGAAAATGAAGATGCCTACACCAAGTTCTACGAGGCATTCAGCAAGAACTTGAAGCTTGGTATCCACGAGGATTCCACCAACCGCGCCAAGATTGCCAAGCTCTTGCGTTACAACTCCACCAAGTCAGGTGATTCCCTGACCAGTCTTGAGGACTATGTCAGCCGCATGGATGACAAGCAGCCTGGTATCTACTACATCACTGGTGAGTCCAAGCGTAGTGTCGAGACTTCCCCTTTCCTTGAGAAGCTCAAGAAGAAGGGCTACGAGGTCATCTACATGGTTGACCCCATCGATGAGTACTCTGTCCAGCAGTTGAAGGAGTTTGAGGGCAAGAAGCTCATCAGTGCCACCAAAGAGGGACTTGAGATGGAAGAAGATGAAGATGAGAAGAAGGCATTTGAGGAAGCCAAGGCTAAGGCAGAGGGACTCTGTAAGCTCATGAAGGAGGTCCTTGATGACAAGGTCGAGAAGGTTGTTGTTTCCAACCGCCTTGCTGATAGTCCCTGCTGCCTTGTCACTGGCGAGTACGGCTGGTCTGCTAACATGGAACGTATCATGAAGGCACAAGCTCTTCGTGACTCCAGCCAGAGCGCCTACATGACTTCGAAGAAGACCATGGAAGTTAACCCCACCAACTCCATCATCACTGCCCTCCGGGAGAAGGCAGATGCTGATCAGTCTGATAAGACTGTGAAGGATTTGATCTGGCTCTTGTATGATACTTCTCTCCTCACCTCTGGATTCAGCCTTGACGAGCCTGCCACTTTTGCATCACGTATCCACCGTCTTGTGAAGCTTGGATTGTCTATTGATGATGATGATGCTGATGAGGACGATGATGATATGGATGACCTCCCTGCTCTTGATGGAGATGATGAAGAGGAGGAGAGTGCCATGGAGCAGGTTGACTAAGTTTTCCTCATCCTTACCTATTACTATGTACTATGTACTTTATTCTAAAAATGTAATACTACAATACTGAACACATCACATCATCCCAAGTTCAGGTATTTGGAGGATCCCTGTACTATAACTATCTTCTGCTCCTATGATCAATATTTTTCTTTATTTAGGCAGAACATGAAATATATGAGGTCTACCTATGTTTACACGACACGGCCTTGTATATACCTACGTTTTATGACCATACATATGTTTTCACCGATAATGAAGGTAGATGTATGTTTAGTTTCGGATCCCATTTTAGGGGTTCCCATTTTTGGTGTGATTGATACATGTGTGAGTATGAGACGTGAGAGAGAATATCATTTGAACATTACTGTTCATATGTAGAATAGAGTGTGTCATTTTATGTACTCTCGCTTCCTATGTTGAAAATTATTATTCCTATGCATGTTTGTGACTCCGCGGCGGCGGCGGCGGCGGCGGACCATTAAATAGGGGCTAGGAGTCATTGGTAAACCCATGACTGATTGATCTATATCATGTGTGCACTAGAATGATGTCCAAGAAGAACCATCCATCTTTTGTTGTAAACAATGGAGCCACAAATGGATTGAACAAGAACTTGTTGGAAAGGAAACAGCAGCAGAAAAAGGCAAGGAAGCCAAAAAGTTTCAAGGAATTGCTGAATGGTATACTGAAAGCTAAAGAAAGTCAGAGGAGATCTTAGCTCTAGAAGAATAGGCAAGATCTGAAGTCACCAGGTGGAAGTAATCATGAAACAACAAAGAATTCAGATGGCTTTGTTACCCTAGACAATAAAGCGGAAACTAGGTCAAAGACTTGTGAGAGGAAGAAGAAAAGCCGAGATTTTCAAACACCAGAATAGAAGGCTGAGGAGAGGGGGGGTAGAGGGCTTGGAAAAGTATATGTTCTTCATGACTCCTGAAGAAAAATCTGAAAAAATGGTTCTCCTAGACATTCTATGTCTGTGGGCCTGTTCAGAATTTTGCTTATGTGTTGAAAAGATCAATTTGGCCACGTCCATACTAGTTTTCAAACTTTCTCTCTTCCTAAACTTTCTGTCGTTCTAGCGCTCATTTTCTAGCGTTAGCTAGTGTTGAAATTTTCTTCACGTAAAACTTTTTTCGTTTTAGCGCAGCCACAAGCCGCTCAGCAAAGGCATTTTCTTCAATATCTACAATAATCGCGGGCGGCGCAAACCTCCTCGCCTTTAGAACTGCGCGTTTATTCCTAATCCGATAAAACCGCACGGTGGTAATACTATTCTGCTGTAAACCCGTGTGTCCTAAGTTTGCTCTGTGCAGGTATTTAAGAAAAGGGGGCATTCCTTTGTTAGTGTTGTTTGTCTGTCTTTCTAAAGCTAGAAAGACAGGATGTTTGAAAACTAGCATGCAAAACCATTTGAGAGAGGCTATTCTTAACTTCCTAGTCAATGATTGGAACAAAGATCTTGCATTGGTTGAAGCATCTCACCAGGACTATATAAGGGAAGATGGGCACCATGACACTGTGTTGTTAAATCTACAGTAGCAGATGAGACCTATTGTCATGCTGCAAGCTGAAGGAGGTCTGGTGGTTTTGGTTTACAGGCACCATAGTATTAGATATACAACAAAGTGCTTGTGCACATACATTCACCCTACAAATCTGGTCACAATCTAAGTGCTGAAAAAAGTGATCAGCTTAGTCAGTGTGTGCTCCAGCTCCAGCCCAGGTCATAATCGCTTAGAGCTGGTGCTTTCAACCCAAAGTGGTCAATGTCTGACTGACAAACAAACTTCAGTAGAACTGATTCTATGAATGTCACCCACAGTGTGGAAATTTACTTAAGCCTCATCAATGATGTGTTGGTTTGAAAAACTGTCCACAGTAGGTTGGTCAAGGTGGAATCAATCATCTAGTGTCTCAAAATGTGAAGGAAGGAGTAATGACAGAGGAGTTGATATCATATGTGTGGTATGAGTTAAAGAGGGATTTCCCCCCTGAATCTCTCACTAAATGCATTCAGAGTGCAATACGGTAATATACGTGCCTATGAATAACAACTTGATGTTGCAGAAAGATATTTCAGAGAACAACATGATTGACACATTTGTAAGGTGGAAGACAAGAATAGTTGGTCAGAAAGTTCAGAAATACCACCATTAATGGTGTCCAACTATCCACTATATTTAAATGGAGAGGGGAGATGTGTATGGCTACTCACTCAATCCTATAGGAAGACACAACCATGTATCCTCAAGGAGACCTACCATGATGATGTGGTCTCTTGTAGGGACTATCATTGGTTACAAGGAACTCTGGTACACAATAGACCAGAAAGCTGATCCATATTGTTATGATGGATGGGAAGGGTATATGGTGGCCCATATTAGTGCTGAATATATGATTTATTTACCACCAAACATGAATAGGTTGTTAATACCTTTTCAGGCAGCAAACAGATCAACAGGAGTCATGCTCAAGAAAATTGAACCATTCATCAGACAATGTATGATTTTCTGGTGACGCTTCTGGTGGTCGTGGTCTCTTTCATCAGTTTAACAGGAAAGAAATATTTCCATCTGATCAGTGTCATCTGATATCAGGCATATCACATGGTGATGATGTTGATTTGGGTGGTACAGGGATCCCTGAATCTGAATCAGATGTTCTTATAATAGTTGGGTGTGAAATTTCTGCAGATGATTATTGTTTCCTCGGATGATTGTTATCCCCCACCAAAGAGAGCAATCATCTCATATTTGGAACCTCAGAATATGGGGCTAATGTGATCATGTGGTCTGTTCCTGGATATGTTATTACAACTCAACACAGCCAATATGATGATGTTAGATTTATACTTGACAGTGGGAATGGATTATACAGGAGAGGGGGCATAAATATTACCAGTAGATATTGATAATACACCAGCATCAAGTAGATCTTTACCAGCAAATCAGACAATAATTGTACATGGAAGATAGTTTCTTCTCAGTCACAGTATATTTGTAAATCAAAACTCTGAAACATGAATAATTGAATATTGACTTCCATCATTCCCTTGGTGGACAGACCTGTGTTTTTTGTAGCTGTAATGATTTCCCATTGATTTCAATAGGACAGCCTGCAAAAGGAAAAAGGCAGCTCTAGTCTCAAGCAGATCCTTACCAGCAAATCAGCTAAGAATTGTCCATGGAAGATAGTTTTTCTTTGGGCACGGTATATGAAGGTCAAAACTCTGAAACATGAACAATTGAAGATTGACTTGCATAATTCCCTTGGTAGGGAAATCCATGCTTTTTGTAGCTGCAATGACTTTCCATTAATTTCAACAGGACGCCATATAAACAAGAAAGGAAGTACAAAAAATAGGTGTTCAGGAAAAGAGCAATTACTTTGCAGCAATGTGGTGGGTAGAACTTGTATTTGCAACAAATGTTACAAGAGTCTTTGATAGAATTCAACAGCACATTTTGATCCTCATGATCCAAGTGATGACAATGATATCACTCCCACAAATAAAGGTGAGATCACAGGAGACACTGATCAAGAAGAGGAACATTATACTTCTGAGAGAAGGTGCTCTGCGTTGTTAGAAAAAATGTACATAAATGGTCACTTCTTCTCTCGTCCGCCAATGTCCATTATATTATTACGCTAGTTAGACAGAGCAGACTAAAAGTTTATGCAGCCTTGTCACACAATAGCATAGAGAGGAATACCTGACTATCCTACAATCCTCCAACAGAGCAGGAGGTGGTGCATCATCGCCACCGGCTTTGCAAAGGCACCAGCGCCATCACTGATCCCATTGTTATGGTTGATTGGTGAAGTACTTATATGTTTTTATTCCTCTGTACCAAAGCAACAGAGGAATCAATAGCACTTGTGGGGAGCAACATCACCACCCTTCCTTGCTGCCTGGACAATGGTCCCATCCGGTTCACCACCCTGATTGTCATCCTTGTCCCATCCACTAACGCTGATGACCTCAACCCAATCATTGCGAGTTCATTAGCTATCACTAGGGATTTCCCCTGGAAGATTCAGCCCCCTGCAATGCATAGAGGGGACACAATCACTTGTATCAGGCTACCATCTCCATAGCCAATCAACTTATTTGCCTGTGCCTGTAAATGTACCTTCCTCTGCCCATCAGGGGAGGTACCAATGTGCTAATCACCCTATCCAAATATGAAGTCAGCTAGCACAGGGCAGGCAAATGATCTGGTCTCCTACATTTTCTCCCTGGTCCTTTACAAGGACACTTGGGGGGAAGCACACCCTGACTCACATGATATAGCATGACTGCCCATGACCATGCCTTGGCAAAAAGAGATCACCCACCTGTGGTGTATGTCTTGTCTCGCACCTGGTGGATCAAGAAGGCCTCAGGGAATGTCAAAATTGCCATCAACAAGGGAGTCTTGGATTCACATCCCACTCCTTTTTGCCTGATTCATTCTGTCACTCTCAACTTTTGGATGAATGGTACCTCCAATTCCTTTGGCTTTGACGTACCCTCATGCCTCCCGTCTGACTTCCAATTTGAGCTGGCATTCTATACCAATCTCTATTTGGTACTGACTATTGTACTCACTATGTGATGGGAGTTGAATATTGTTGCCTGCTTGCATGCAGTGCCTTGGCTCTCATCCAAAAGTGGTAGGACAATGCTGCTTGCTAGGCCAATACCATATGACAGCCATACGCCATCTCGGCTATTACCTCCACCAAATGGGCAGCGGCATGCTTCTTGGACAACATGTACAACTGCAAAAAGGATGCAGTCTGCTGGAGAAGGGCACTGTAGAAGGAATGCGTAGCTGCTGCCTGGCGTCTGACTCACAAACTTTTCTTTGCTCTAGAGAAAGGAGGCACCCTGCCTGATGTGGACCTGTCACAATGCAGCAACAAACATCCAGCTGTGGCTTTGTTGGCAGCATCTCCACCAATGCTGCATTCTGTATTGCTATCCACTGTCACTGCCACCATATTCACCTATTCTGCAGGGACTCCTACGTACATGCCATCTCCATCTGGCTCAGCAGATCCAAACACAACAACAACCATTCCTCCAACACCACCCAACCCATCACCACCACCAAATGTTTGCCATCCATTCCAAAACTGGAGCCTCCAACCAACCAAACAGAAGCAGCAACAATGCTACCACTGTCCTCAACACTCACCACCCCAAAAGTATTGTCAACCCCAAATTTCCCCACCCACAATAGTAACAATTCTTGAATCTTCTGACCCAACAATGCTCAGGACTCCAGATGGGTTTTCAACCCAGGTCACCCAAAACTGTTCACTGAGGATACGTAAGAATTTTTGGTACCTATAGTCTCATCACAAAAACCATCAGGAGTTGGAGTATTTATTTTTTGACAACTTTGCAGCTGCATTTGATTACAAGTAGCCCGTAGATATGGACAAGCAGTGGCTATAATGAAAGCCATTGCTCTTCTCTATCAACAGATTATGAGCGATTGAACACTGTATTGGGAGGCGGCATAAAAAACAAGGACTAACCAATAGCATCTCGACAGCTAATAACCTGAAACTAAATCTTATTAAATCTAACCAAGCTGGTATATTGTTGTCCATTTGCAAGCCATATGGTACGGCGGAGCTACTGCTGACGGACCCAAATGAATTTGCATTGAGCATTCCCCTTCCTCTAATTTTGATTGTTTTAGCTGAAAATCAGTGCTGTGGCCTTGGTTCTCCATCACTCTCAAAACGCCGAATCCTCTCACGGCAAGCCATCCCTG
>JALLOZ010000216.1:0-14342 GCA_036939875.1 Thalassiosira pacifica
AAACATAACAATATTTATACCCCACAATCATCCACGATGTGTTGCAAGATTCCTCCACTCCACATCCAAAGATTGGTAGTAATGATCTTCCCTACAACTACAAGCTTGTTGTCACTGCTGATCAAGCTTTGGGTTTGTTTGCAGTTGTCAATTATGCAGCAACTGTGACAGATGATTGTGATGAGAACCCTACAATTGATATCAGCATGGAGCATCAGAGTGGTTTGTTGTTCCCTGTTGGTGAAACTGTTGTTCAAGTGAAGGCAACTGACAGTGATAGGAACACCCAGACTGGTGAATTGACTATTACTGTTCAGGCTGAACCTACGGTAAGTAGAATACCTTTTATGGTTATCCAGCTGTACCTGCGTACATTATTGTTTTTATGATCTTTCATGAGAGTTTTTAGATGCTCACCATATTATTATGTTTATTGTTTTCCATACTATCTATTCTTCTTCAGGACATCACCTACCAATAAATCAACACACAGTCCTACCATCAACATTGATGAATGTGCAATTGGTGCTGATAATTGCCATGGGCATGCCACATGCACCAATATTGTTGCTGGCTACATATGCACATGTAATGATGGATATGAAGGATCTAAAAGAGTGAACAAGGTAATATCCATCACCATCACACCAACAACACAGCAGGCATGTGATAGAAGTGTTATTGCTTCACATATCTAACTTTCCATTGCATCATAGAAGAAACTAATACTATATTCTTCCTAGCTCTCATTTTTTATTACTTTCAACAAAACTTCTTGGATTATGATGATAAAACCCTATTCTTCGATTGACTCCGTTTTTGCAGGCAACATCGCTGTGTTTTTGTAGTGACCTGAAGTTGTTTCATCTTCTGTTGATACTAGGTCAAGGTTGACAGTGAAGATCCTCAAAAAAATGTCCCAAAGCATTACTCAAAAATCCAGATGATGAAAATCAGCTCAAGCTATTTTTGGATTGTGTTGAATATGTGAGTACGACAAGGGAGTAGGAACAATTGCTACAGAAGATGACTCCTTGATCTAGCACTGTATGTATCAAACCAAAACTAGCCAAGGCAGAGATGTTGCAGAAATTTGCATCTATATCTGGTAGATACTTTGTTTTGGCCAATGAGTAATGATGACCAGTAGTTGTTTTTATTTATCTAAAAGTTGGCCAATAATGATGGTGGTGCTTGGGATATAGGTAGGTGGCAAATATCAGACTGGAATGATGTTCTGGAAGGCAACATGTTTTTTACTTGAGATTTTCTGCTTTGGATATCTAGTGAGATTTTACTTTAGATAAAATATTACAAATCTGCAATATGCACAAATGGGGCATTGCCACCTATTGTTGATTGCATAAGTGAAACCAGAAACACTACTGACGAGTCTCACTTGGCTTGCTGTGCTATAGCGAACTTGGTCGAGGCGGCGAGTAATATGCCATTCGTGATCAACAATAACTGTGTACCGCTCTTAGTTGGTGCTCTCAACTCAGAATCAGAATCAGTTCAGCGGGAGTCGGCACGTGCCATAGGAAATCTTGCTGTGAACATGGACTATTGCGATCTGATTGTGAAGCATGGGACAACAAAGCGCCTCGTGGCATGCTTCCAGAGTCGTAACTGTGAGTGCCAACGGATGGCGGCAATGGCACTGAGCAATTTATCTTCCAATCTTAAGACGCACGCCTCGCTTTTGGAAAATGACATCCTGAGTCTTGTCAAATCAGAATGCCTTGCGACGCTTGACCCAAAATCCTTCTCCGACCATGAGACTGCACGGTTCTGTATTTTGATAGTGTCCAACTTAACTGGTGGCAAACAAAACCACACAGTGTCGAGTATGGACAGTTTCTTTGGTAAGTAAGCTGTTTGTGTGCGGCCATTACATGATTGTGATTGAGTTCATGTTCTTCTCACACCATGCTTTTCGTGAATGTTCAACATAGATATTTTGATGGATTTTACCCGTCACAGAGATGTAAGGTGCAGACAGCATGCAATTCTTGCTGTGGGGAATCTCTGCTCCAATCCTCTAAATATCAAAAGACTCCTTGAGGTCAAAAGTACAGATGCCCTTGTAGCGTTCAGTTTCCCTAACAACGGTGGAGCAACTGATGATTCGGTCAATGCCCAATTCCAAGCCATCGCTGGACTCCACGGAATTTCAAAGCATGTAGATTTGCGAGTTCCCTTGCTGCGTGCAGGTTGTCTTGAGCCCTTAATTATTGGCGCTCAGGGGAACAATCGGTTTTCGTGTGTGGAGATCCAGAGAGAAGCTGCAGCGACCCTGTCCAACTTGGCTCTGGCCGAGGCAAATAGAGTCCTAATAGCAAAATCTGGGGCATTGCCAGCATTGGTGAACCTTGTGAAGAAACCTGATTCAAATTGCCAAGTCCACTCTGTGACAGCTCTTGGGAACCTCGCTGAGTCGAGTGGTGAAGTTCATGACTTGTTGATCGGTGAACTTTGCCTCGATCCCATGTGCCAGCTCATCGAAGGCAACTCTACCCACATGGATGTCAAGCGGGCAGCATCCAGGTGTATTGCTCTGTTTGCGAGTAATGTTGCAACTCATGTACACCTTCTTCAAAAGTCTGTCATCGATCCAATCAAAACGCTTGCCACTTCTACCAGCGATGCGTACTGTGAACGATTTAGTGCCCTCAGTGTTGCCAACTTGGCACTCATCAGGGAAAATCACACCGTACTGATGAAAACAAAATGTATCGAATCCCTTCTCCCTCTCATCCACTCTGATGACATAGAAACGCTCCGAGGGATATCATTTGCTCTTCACTCCTTCTCGACAAACGACGAGAATCATTCCAGTTTAGAAAATGCAAGAGCCGTGGAGTCACTGGTCACGTTAGCTCGTTGTGGCGACAGGGATACTGCCCTTCAAGCTTGCCTTGCTGTGAAGTATTTATGTGTTTGCGAGGTATGCAGGAATATGTTTGTGAGGCATCACGGCCTTGAACCTCTGCTGGCACTAGCATCAAGGGACGACTTGGAAACAAAAAGGGAGTTGGTGGCTGCCCTGCGGAACATTTCACTCTCAGACCAAAACAAAGAATCAATTATGGCGGAAGGTGGAATGGACATTATCGCCTTACTCTGCCGCAATGATGATCATGAAGTTTCTCATCAAGCATGTGGTGTCATTGCAAATATTGCTGAAAGAGAAGAAAACAAGATTGTCATGGTCCAACAGGGAATTATCCACCACCTACAGTTTTCAATGCTGTCAAAGTCCACTGCAGTCCTTCGAGAGTCAATTAGAGCTTTTGCAAACTTATCTTCTGCCAGGGAAAACACAATATGCATTGTTAGCTCTGGCGCACTTAGTCATCTCGTTGATGCCCTTGGCTCTATTGACACTTTAAGCCGCAGATTTGCCGCCATGACGATGTCAAACCTTGCATCAAACGACGAAAGCAAAGTGAGAATTATTCGTGAGCAGGGTGTTGTCCCATTGATGTTGATTGTAAGACAGACTGAGAGGGACAACATTGACAAACTATCACAGCAACATGCGATGGCGTGTCTGGCAAACATGGCGTCTTGCCATGCAATGCACAGTGATTTGTTGGATAGTGGATGTGTCGAGCTTTCAATTAACTACATCAAGTCCTCAGATCTGGACCTTCGTACGAATGCCCTTCTTTGCATCTCCAATTTCGCATCAAATAGTGAAACACACGAGTTCTTGTCGAATTGCAATATCAATGATGTGATTGATCTGATTATTAGGAATCTCGACTGCAAAGACAGATTGGTTCAGTTACGGGCTGTGACATCACTACGGGGTCTCTCTACAGACTACTCTAATCGCGAGAAGATCATATCTGGAGGTGGGGTCGAACCTCTCCTTTCATTTGTCAAAATGGATGATTTAGAGTTGAAGATGGAAGTCCTTTCCACTCTGTGCAACTTATCACTGGGTGGATGTATGGGAGACAGAGCCAATACCGTTTTACAGAAGGTGGATATGCAAAGTCTGATATCATTCCTCTGTAACTCAGACTCAACGCATAGACTTTTTGGTGCTGTAGCCATTGGCAACATTGCGAGTCATCTCAATCTTCAAGCACCTGTCTTTGACAGTGGCGCGCTGCAACCCCTGATAGGATTATCTGAGAGTACCGACGCAGCGGACATCGAATCCCAACGATGCATGAGTTATGCCCTTTGCAATTTAGCAACCGAAGTTCCAAACCGACAGTCTCTTATACTCAGAGGCGGCCTTCCTTCCATCATGAATCTTTGTCGCACGGGAGACGTGGTTGATATGCTGGCAGCGCTTTCAACCCTTCGAGGACTCGCTGCGTCTGCAGAGGCTAGACGCCCCATAATTGAAGAGGGTGTACTTTCCGTGCTCTCAATTGCCATGAAAACTAACTGCCTAAAATGCAAGCGGGAAATTGCTTTGTTATTAGTTCTTTTGAGTCTCAATGAAGAAAACAAAGTTGATATCATGCGCTCAGATGAGATGAGGGAGTTTGTCACGTTGACAGATCTGGAAGATGCTCAATGTGTTAGTCAAATGTGCCGATCCGTGGGCAATATTTCCGAAGTCATCGAACTCCACTCAGACATATTGCAAGTCTTTACTGTGGAGAGACTTGCCCGCCTAAGTTCACACTCTGATCCATCGGTTGCACTCGAAGTTGCTCGATGCTATGCGAACCTCGCGTGCAATTTTGACATTCACAAATCCATCGTGAAGCCACAGCTGTTGAAGAACTTGAGTGCACTCTGCTTGAGCGCAGATCCTGATATGCGTCGATTTTCTGTGTTGGCATTAGCCAATTTATGTCTGAATGTTGGGACACATTCAGATTTGAGCGGCAAATATTTGGTCTCGGTCTTCCAAAGTGTCATCAATGATGATCTTCCGAAGAACCACTCCACAAATGAAACGTCATTTGGTAAATTGGTTGATAGCAAATGTTACGCGTGTATGGCAACAAGTGCTTTACTCTGCCAAGCTTCTCTTGTGCCTCACATCATTGAGGTGGGAATGATTCCTGCACTGCTGAAAATGCTCCAAGTAGAGATGGCAGAATTGAATCTTCATGTGGCCTTTGTTTTCAATAAACTCTCTATGTTGAGCACTACCTATCAGGAGCTCTGCCATCAAAAAGTGGCCTCATTCTTGATCAAGCACAAGCAAGATGCAAATGTTTATGCTTTAACTTACTCCATTGCAGCTTTGCGGAGACTCAGCGACGACGAAAACATCCGGGTCGAGCTGATTGCAAACAATGCTGTAGAATTCATGGCCAAATTTTGTGACCTCCAAAATATTGAACGATGTCGCGAGATTGCGTCTGGCATTTGTATGCTCTCTCTCTGCGCCGAAGGAAGGGCAGTTCTGATGCAGGATAAAGCCGATAAACACATCATAGAGAGCGATATGTTTCGCCATCTTTTAGACCTGGCTGAGTCGCCAGACGTAGAGGTGTCTCGTTTCTCCCTTGGAGCACTGGCAAACATTGCGAAAGATTCTCGCTTTTGTGCTGCAATCGCAGAGGTGACAGGAGTTGTCCAATCTCTTCTAGCCCTCACACAAAACAGTGTCCTTCCCATTGTGAGAGAATCCAGTAGAGCGCTGTCGAACATGCTTTCATCAACCGTGGCGCAGGTGACCCTTCTGAAAGCAGACGGGATGGAATCGCTTGTGAATATCAGCAGACTTCAAGACTATGAATGCGTATACAATGTGGCTGTGGCATTTCGCAAATTGGCCGCCAACGCCGCCACACACGAACCACTGTTCTCTGGCGGTGGCATTGATGCTCTCCTCGCTCTCGCTTGTCGCGAAGAGAGAAGCGAGAGAAACATTCGGCTTCAAAGTGCAGCAGCACTAAGAGATATTGCATCCAATCAAGACTTCAAGCTCGCTTTTGCAGAAAAGGGTGGAATCAGGACAGCAATTGAACTAGCATCTCTCCCTGATATTGACCTCAAAATTATCGCTTTAGGGATCACGAGGCATATCTCAATTCCCATGCAGCTAAAGAGAAAGTTGGTGGAAAGTGGAATAGTGAGTATCATGGCGGACTGTGTCTGCCTGATGATCCTATCACCAAAGGATGTTGAGGAGGAGGAGATTCAAAAGAGAGAAGACCTCTTATATCAGTGTGCATCGTCAATAGCAAATTTGGCAGGTGAGTGAAACAAACAATGAGAGATATTCATATACTTGTTCAGATGAAAATAATATGTGGGAGTATCAAGATCTTGGCACTGGGGCTGGAGATCTGTGGTCGTGAAACCATCAGAACCCCTGTGTCAAGATATTGATGTTGTATTTTACTCTATTCATTGTTCAAGCTGCATTGTCTAAATTGATCTCGTTTAACTCAAAACCATCTCAACCAAAACCATCATGCATTTTTTTGGCAGAATACGCACACAACAAGGCTGCCCTCGTTCAAATGGGGGTTCTCCACTGCCTAGTCTCACTCTGCAGGCACGAAAGTGCGCAAGTAAAGCAAGAGACGGCACGTGCATTTTCGTTATTATCAAGCGCTCCCGAGAACAATTCTGGAGTTTTTGACAAAAAAGTGCTACCCTCCGTAATTGGCTTACTCCAATGCAAAGAGGAAGAGACTGGTAGAGATGGTGCTGCAACTATAAGTAATGTTGCGACAAGCCCTGAAATCAATGCATTGATTGGCGGTCTTGGTTCCATCCCTCCACTAATACAACTGCTCACCTCGCCATATGAAAGCTGTCAAAAGAACTCGTGCCGAGCGCTATGCCGTCTGACTGCCATTGAAGAAAACAAAGTTATAACATTTTCTTTCGGAGGTCTTAAACGTCTGATACAGCTTTGCACTTCCTCGAATCAAGAGGTTTCTTTGATGTCATCCATGGTCCTGTGTAACTTATCAACATGCCGGGGCTACCAGATGAAATTTGTTGAAGAAAACGGCCTTCTAACTCTGAAACAGCTTCTGTCCAGTGACTGCCCTCTCTCCCGCAAGAATGCTGCTATGGTTCTGTGCAATCTGACATCTCATGCTGACGCCCAAGATCACGTGGCGAGACAAATTAATCTCTTGAAACTGTTTGAGTTGATGAATGATATTTGTTTGGAGTGCAGGACATTTGCTGCAATGATTCTATTCTGGATATTGTTACATATGGAGCCAATCGATGTGACTATATCCACCACAAGTTCCCTTGGGGGAAGCCAACAGCTGTGGACTTCAAGCTCTAGGACAGTACTATTTCAGCTCTGACGTCTGGTACTGATCATATTCCTTCCGCTCTAGGTCCCTTTTTATGCGAGCCTCATTTTGATTTTGATTGGTTTTCGGTGGCTGACAATACTGTTCTCTATCGGGTGAGGGTGGTTGATGATGAAGATATGTATGATGTCTTTGTCCCTTCTCCAACAGGGTATCNTTTGCTGCAATGATTCTATGCAATTTAGCATCAAAGGAAGTGCATGGGTCTGCAATTTTGGATTCAGGAGGACTACATCCAATGGCAACCATGGCCAACACCACGGATGGAACAAACCTCCAGCGTGCTGCTCTCTTGACGCTTTATAACCTATCTACTTTTGAAGCGAGTCATGGGCCGTTTGTGCAACATAATGTGATACAATCAATCATCACATCATGTCGCAGTCCAGACGTCTTGTGTCGAAGGTTTGCTTTGATGATATTGGGCAATGTTGCCTGTAATGAAAGGACAAGGGCAAATGCAACCAAGGGTGGTGGTCTGCAGGCTGCCGTCTTATCACTCAAAGACGATGACTTTTCTTCGAGGAGATTCGCCTGTATTTGCCTGGCAAATATGGGGAATGATCCTGCCACCCAATCGCAGATCGTGGTCCATGGAGGCCTCCCTTCTCTTGTAACTCTTTGTCTCGTGGACGATGACGAAACTCAAGATTGCGCTTTCATGTGTCTATCAAATTTGGCTGCAAGCGAGTCAAACCACTCGCCGTTGATGAAACAAGGCGTGTTCAAAGCATTTGTGCAAGCGTCCAATGCCAAACATAATGGAAGTCTAAGTAGCACATTTGGCATTGCTAACCTCACCTCCAACTCTGAAGTTCTGAATCAATTGGGCAGAGGTGGAGGGATAAAACCGCTCATAGCTCTCGCCAAGTCAGAGAGCCTTCATTCACGATGCTTGGCACTTTCCTCCCTCCGGCGCTTAGGGTTTATCCGGGAAAATCGGGACCGATTGTTCGCCGAGGGGATTTTGGAGACGTTAACAGATGCATGCAAGATTGCTGAGCTGGAGATTCGACGAGAAGTAGCATCTTGCTTTTGCAATTTGTCGCTAAGTTCCAATCACAGGCTTACAATAGCACAAATGGCCATCTCTGAGCTAGCGATGTTGACCAAAAGTGATGACTTTGATACTGTGAGGTTAAGCCTTGGCGCACTAGGAAATCTGGCAGAGGGTATTGATACTCACTCATTCATGAAAAGCGTGCCCATCTTGGACAACTTTGTTAGTTGTTTAAACCAAGAAGAAATCGACATCAAGCGCGAAGCATCACGCGTCATTGCAAACTTGTTGAGTTCCTGCGACGTACATCCGCATATCATTCGTCATGGTCTCAACAGTCTTATCCAGCTCAGTGCATACTCCTGCGAGGAATGCCGCTACCTAACCGCGCTGTCTTTTCGCAAATTGAGCCCTACCATCAGTTCACACCATGCTTTGATCAATGACGGCTTGAAGAATATTTTGCCGCTGGTCAAAGATGGTGGGAAGACAAGGAAGCATGCCGTCACAGCTCTGCGGGATCTGAGCGCAAGTGGAAAGGACAACATTGTATTCTTCAAGTTGGGAACGCCCTCTGTCATGGTCGAACTAGTAAAGGACAATGATAAAGACATTCAAATTATTGCTGTGGCAACCCTTCGCCATTTATCGACCAGTGATATGATCACAGAAGATTTTTCTGCCAGTGGCATTGTACAATCTGCCATCAGATGCATTTCTTGGGCCAATGAGGATTTGAGGTGTCAAATTGCTGGGCTATTAGCAAATTTGAGTGAACATATGGAATGTCAATCTACGATAGTTTCAAATGGAATTGTCAAGGCAATTGACACTCTTTTATCGATAGAGCACAATGAGATATGGCAGGTAAGATTGAAGGCATTCTTGATTTAATCGAAACATACATTCACCAGCCCATCTCATTGTAACATTTTCTGCAAATCCTTGAAGGACTGTTCGCGCACACTTTCCAACTTAGCCGCTAACGAATCAAAACAATCATCGTTGATGAATCAAGGCGTGCTAAAAACACTTGCCAAACTCGGTAATTCAAAGGGTGATGTCTGTCAGAGATATGTTGCCATAGCAATGCGCTTCATGTCCTCAAGCATCGAGGTTCAGAAGTCAATCGCAAATGGAAACGAAGCTTTTCCGTTTCTCGAATTTTCCGGCAGCAATCTACTTGATTTTCAGAGATCTGCCGCAGCTGCATTTGCGTCGATGTCCCTTAATCAAACTGGAAAGTCGTTGGTGTTGAGAAAAGGTGGCATCAAACCACTTCTGCAATTGTGTCTTCATCTAGGTTTGTTTTGATTTCTTGATGCTTTTACTCTATTTTGTTGTTCTTCTTTCTCGTCTCATCCCATCACCTGAACTATGCTATTATCTGTGATCTAGACTTGGCAGTTCGAAGGGATGCCGTCTTCTGCGTTGCAAACTTTGTTAGTTCACCAGACTTTTGCCAGTTTCTGGTCAAAGAAGGAGGGGTAGATACCGTAAAGACAGCGGCTACAACAAACCATGATATTGAAATCCTCCGTGATGCAGCAAGGGCCATGTCTTCATTTTCCACTGACACAGCAACTAAATCCTTAATGATATCACAGGAAGTGCCAAAAGTATTGTGTAAACTGGCGAAAAGCCCTGACAACGCAACACAGCGGTTTGCATCCCTTGCTCTCTGTAACCTATGCTTGGGTACGCGGGAGCAAAAAGAACTGATGGTCAAACAAGGTGTACTCCGAGTCCTGCTCTTCCTACTGCGATTCCCTGACCTGGAGGTTGAGCGTTGCGCCTCGCTTGCAATTGCGGCATTATCACTGGGATCAGATAGAAATAAGGCAGAAGTCGTCGATAATGGATTTGTTCGGCCTTTGATAGAGACAATCACTTATCCAGACACAAGGATGCGTCAATGTGCATTGCTGGCTCTCAATGGCATCGCACTTGGTGAACTACCAGAAACGAAGGGGCGGGTATTTAAGGAGAATGGCCTGTCTTCAATACTCGCATTGGTCAAATCAGAAGACGATGAAAGTATTCACGCTGGACTCTACATGCTCGGAACACTGGCAGAAAGCATGGAAATTCGCGATGCCATTGTGGCTATGGATTGCCTTCAATTGGTTGTTGAGAAATCATCTATTGGGTCCATCGAAATCAAACGAGCAGCTGCATACTTTCTTTCCCTTCTGTCAGAGTGTCCTGGATATCATAATGGTATTAAAAAAAATGGAGGTTTGGAATCTGTGGTGGCGCTTGCATCACTTGTTGATGAAGAATGCCAAGATTATGGCGCATTCACACTTGCATTCTTGGCCAACAACAAATCTTTCCAAGTACCCTTAGTGAGGATGGGAGGTGTTCGGCCATTGGTATCAATGATGGCAACAGATTCTGAGTCAAAACATTATGCTGCACTTGCACTACTGAAGCTTGCAGATAACTTTGAAAATCATGTCACTATTGCAGGCAAGTTATTTGCTGCATTGGGTTTGCTTTTTCCTATATTTACGATACATTTGAGTCATTTCTCTCTAAACAACTCCGTTGTTGTATGCTCATTTTTGAAACACAAACAGAAGAAGGAGGGATCAATGCCCTTCTCAAGTTGGGGAAAAGTAAGAGTGAAAGTATGCAATATAAAGCTGCCTTGACAGTGGGCCACATGGCAAAGAATGCAGCGAGAGGCCTTTCGGATTGAATCCGGTGGTCATACAAAGGCTGAGCTTCAAGTTGGTGGTTTGGCGCCGAATATCATGAAGTACTAGGCAGATAGATGTAAATGCTGCTGCTGTATGCAGAAATAGATACGGGGCTTCAGCTAACACACACCTGTGAGAAGAAAGTAGATCTGCGACTTTCAGGAGATGGAACGCGCGATCAAAATGTTGACCTTGCTGGAATAACACAATACAATATCACTATCAGTTGTCAGTCATCACACATATTTCAGCTCATGTTGACGCAGCGCAGAAACGAACAAGAACATGAAAGCTCATGGTCCAGAGCCTGGTTAACAAATAATATCTCCGCAGCCATGCATTGATGATAGAGATTCTAACCATCTCCCAACTGTACGATTGGATGGCATAGGCTGTGATAATTTACCACATCAACAGCTACTACACTCACACCAGAAATTTAAACTTCTTAGATATCTTACAGCAAGAAAACAACTTTTTCATCAAAGCACGAGAATGACAAAATAAAACTGGCTTTACCTGTTGGCGGATGCAGTGCAATGCCCATGGCATTGCACTAACCTTGTTTCTAGAATGAAGAAATGAACTATGTCAATATGTCCCTCTATCAATTCAGTGCTTGAGCACAGTATTATCCGCTCCCCAATTAACGCTCATTTGCCCATTTTGAATCAACACCATCTTGCAGATATGGGTCAAGCTACTCAGATGGATACTCCAGGTTTTGGCAGATAACACCCTGCTGTACTAACCCTTCATAGCAATATACATGCATGGACAGCCTATATTTTTCAGCAGGCCCCAGCCTGTACCAACTTAAAACTCAAGTAAAGATGTTCACAATGCTGAAAAGATCAGAAAACATTCAACAGAAGTCGTTTTTATATTCAACCCTAGTTTGCCTAGTTTGACCAATTTAACCCCTAAGTAGGTACATCAATGTATTGGGTATCGTATATCTACCTACAGAACTCTACCGACATGAAGGTTTTTACTTTCATCGTCCAAAGAAACTTAAATGTGACGCCCTAACTGGTTTATGGACAACTCTTCAACTCCGGATAATTACAGGTTGTTGAGTTCAAAATGATTGTTGCAATTGATTAAAATCTTAACTGTGAGGTTTGCACTACATTAGAGATTTTGGCTGAGCGCATGACGTGGTGAATGCCACAACACCCTCCATGGCTACTGATGACTGAGAGCAATGGTCAGAGACTCTTTGCATTTTAAAAGGAGGATCAAAGAAAAGTTTCACTTTTGCAGATCTGGATGCTGCTATATGTGAGACATATTAACGATGTGTGCAGAGGAAGAGACTTAGAGCTAACAGGGTGGCTGCAGGTGCAGGTAGGCACACGAGCATAGCGTATGCAGGCATGGATAGACCAGACTATTCATCAGATGCAACCCCAATAAAGGACAAAGGATCCCTGGTAGTGCGATAGCTGCTGCTGGTCCGAGTCCACAAGTGACTCAACCTGATGAGTGCAAAAGCATTGTTGTGATCGACTAAAATCTTAATTGTGAGGTTTAGGCTACATTAGATTTTGGCTCAACACATGATATGGTGAATGCCACAACACAGTTATAGGCAACGTAGTTAACCCATCAAGAACGTTTCGATTGAAGTTGTGTCAATTACACACAGAGAGCAAATTGTTAATAATAAAAAATCAATGGCAGATGGCACGTGCAACGTCAGGGGTATCATAAATTCTGGTGGGTGTACCATCAAATCCAGTGATGTCACATAGTAATCCATAACACTACTCCTGGCATTAGGAAGTGAATTGAACCATCAAAAATGACAATGATAGCAACTGCAACCATGTCACCATCCATTGTCAAAGCCGTTTCTACTGTCAAGCGCCAGGCATATGCGCCATCCCTACTCCCTTGATTGCCGCACAGTTGAACAAATGCTGCCAGCCCACTATCATCATCCCCAACACCTTGGCATTCTATACCTATTGGTAGAGATAAACATGCCAAAATTCCATTGGGCACCATACCCCTATATAAGTGTGTGTCCAAAACCAGTGGCATGACATTCTGAAGTCTAGGACATACCCATATTGGGCATTTTTACCAAATATTCCTTTGTGACAAAGACAATGATTATACCTAGGATAATGGGTTTGGAAATGCCATAATTATAGGATACATTCTTTTTTCTGATATCCATGATGAAGTGGAACATGTATACCCCATAATGGCATTGATACTCAATGCAATCTTTGTTGATCTCAATAACAGGGTCATGCCCAGGGACTACACCAAGGCCAAGCTCCATCAGTGGGCAAGAAGGTCCACTCATAGGATGCTGTTAACACCACATGGCTTCTGTATACATGGACCGCATGGCTTTCTGCAAGTGGCCTGTATGCAAGGATTGTATGGGTAAGAAATGCCACCCTGATATCAACAAAAGTGGATTTATAATGGTGAATTCTGAGACTCTGATGAAGGAGAAGAAGACTGGTAGGAAGAAGATGGGAGATGCAAGTGATGCAGTATCAGGATTCATAGCATGAAATCAATCTAGGATTACAGCGACCAAACAGCAGCATAAGGCACAAGCAGCAACACAAGAACAAGAAGATAAACAAGCAGGATGAACAAGACAACCCTGAATAGTCCAATAATGATGGTGTGCTCCTCCTTTTCTACATTGAATCATCCCTACATATATATTTAAATTACCCCCCTCAATATCACTAACCCTCCAACTATTTATCTCTCTTTGTGTAATACCTCTGTACCTGCTACCAGTGCCTATTTGGATTCACCCATATGACTAACATCATCCCCTTTTTATTATACCCCTTGATTGATTCAACTCCGAATACTTTGCTCATCTGAATCACCTCATCAATACAATTCAACTATTGGTTCCTTTTATCACTGGATTGTACATCCATATGATTCACCCTCAAATCCTGATCCATCTCTGACTTTACATTATTCACCTATTCATCTAGGGGGAAGCGATGGGTATCATCCCAGCCTGATTACTTATTGGCCCGTGAGGGCAAGAGGAAACGATTCTGGCACGTGGGACTATGTATGCCCCGTCACCATGATTCTGATCATTGTGCAGTGGTTTCATCAATCTACGGGGGACATGAGCAGCATATGCAGGCATACTGTCAATGGTCCCAGTACTTTCCAATCAGCCTGCCAAAGATAGGTCTTTGCACTCTACTGGAAGCAAAGTTTGAGAAGTTGAAAGATGCATGTGAACTGCCATCAGCTCACGAGAGGTTGGCCAATAAATAGATTTCCGAGCGCACATGGACGCTGATTGAGCATATGACCCAGCTTCTTTGCCAGGATGCACTGTCCCGGACATTGGGGCGACAGATC
>JALLOZ010000217.1:0-14241 GCA_036939875.1 Thalassiosira pacifica
AACACCCTCCCTCTCAGGTATGTCCAATGCCGCAAAGTATTCGTCTTCTCCAAAGTATACCCCCTCCCAAAGTTTTCAAACAAAGGATTTGGTACATTCTTGGTATGCATATTGGCATCATTCGTAGGGACCTGGTACGCATTTGATGAGTAACATTCTGGCCTCCTTCAACTTTCTAATATAGTGGATTTGCACATCGCACATCAACGTAACATGTGTGTTCTCCCACATTCCATCTCTTGGCCAGATCTACTGCCCCTTAATTGTCTATCTCCGAAACCATTGGCAGCTATAACTTCAATCCAATCAAGATCAACAGATTATAGACATACATCATGTCTTGCATGCATGTCACTCCTGTGCCCATTGCTACTTGAGTAACACTCAACGTGACATATTTCTGCGTGGAACTGCACCAGGATACCGGCGCACCATTCAACAAGACTTGGCATCCAGTCATGCTGTTTCATAATTCTGGGTTCATTGCATAGTCTAAATCCAATCGCCCTCCAACCGTGAACAAGAAATCTTTCTTTCTATCCCACTGTGTATCTGGTTTCAATGTTGTTTCACAATTACGAGGCCCCCTGAAGTGGGAGGGTAAATGTAAGCATGCAACAATAAGGGCTGGTGAGAAAGATTTCAAGGACTGTAGAGAGGAAATGGATGGCAATAGGAGAGATAGCTTTGCATTTAGGAATGCTAGGTTGTGCACACCCGGGACTTTGACAGCCAGATGCTACAAACAATCTCAGTGCAATACCCTGGTGGCATCGCATTATCCCTTTATTATCTTTCTCATTTTGCCTGCTTGAAGCACCCTAAACTAAGTGCTCATTTTGTTCCTATATATATATATTTGTGTAGACTGTTGGTTCTCCTACAGTCATTTAGTGTAGTCCAGAGCTGTGCTACTATATTACTTACGGATGACAGACTTATTCACTTTAACTACTTATCTGGCTAGCTAAACAGACTTGAACTATTAATATTGTAAGATACCTAACTTCAAAACAAGTATGCACAGCCATTCTTCCTAAAATATAAAATATTGTTCATAGTTTCATCATTTGGTGCATTCTTGTGTTTTGACTGCGGCAATGTCATTGGACATACCCAACAGCATCAAAATTCCTGATCTATGCGCACAGATGCTCCCCGATGTCGCAATCTTGACTGGGCAGACTGGGATCATCCGCTCCTCCCACAGGATCTGGGAGTGGGTGCAAACAATACAGTTGCCCTTCATATGGATAGGTTAGCTATTACTATGGTATTACAGCATATGGGGCTAAGGTATGGTCTGATTGCCGTAGACTGTCAATCAATGGCAGGAGGGGTATGTGCTCTGCTGCAACAATGATAATGGGAAAATAGCTTGATCAGGAAGATGTGGAGGATTAATAGCAATACTAGGCAGTGGACTATCCAATGTATGTTTTGAGTTGATTTACTAGTTCAATCATACGGAGGATCCTTTGCATCAACCTTTATTGAATTAGTTGCTGGGGCTGGAGATATAGGAGTTATTGCCAAAGTAGATGTGGATGAGGTACATGCAGTTGAATGATCCTTCATGATGAGCTCAATGGTATTCTCTGCTGGGACTGGATTTTTAGGAGTTAGTGGAGAAATAGATGTGAAGTACATGCAGACTTTTGTGGAGACTCTCTTGTCAACTCTTGTGGTATGTCTAGTTTTCCTCCAAGGGAGAATATGAATGGATATTGCATCATCCTATGGTCCTCTTTGTCAGTAGAATTATAAGACGAAGATGACTGATACTGTGGCTGCTGCTGATCCTGTGGGCTGTTGTTGATTGATGTCCGCCATTGCAGATACAACAGGAGGAGGCACAGAAGAAGCATCTGTTGTTGAATCAAGTACCGGAGCAGGTGGAGGAGTTATTGTGTTTGAAGGAGGATTTATTTTTGATGGGGCATGATGAAGAGCATGTGGTGTCTCTCCTGCACTTTGCTCTTCACCCAATCCTTATCAATCAGTTTATTTGCCTCAACCAACCTGTTGGGGTTGGCCTCAACCAACCCATCAGGGTTCATGTGTGATATTGTATGGATGGATGGTGCCCCCTGATCCAAATCCACCTTACTTCCGATCCACGGGCTCTCACTCGTAGAGGTATGACTCCTCCCTGCTCCTCAACCTTGTCTGCTTATTGCTTATTGCTCCTCCGCACTCATATTCACTCAAAATTTGTTGATTCTTACTCTGGTTCCATGGTTGGATTGCGCTCGATTCATGTATTTCCATGGATGGATGGCGCCCCACGCTCTGATCCTCCTGGCCTGTACTACATATGTGCTCACTCATAAGGGTATGACTCCTCTCTCCTCCTCACTCTCATCTGCTTGTTGCTGTTGCTCCTACTCATTTGTGGTCACTTGAAATATTGTTGATCCTTGCTCAGGTTTTATGAATGGATGGTGCTCAATTCATGCATTGACATGGATGGGATGTGATGGTGATAATTGCACCATATGCTAATCTGCCTGATAACATGGTAGTAGGCATGTCAACCAGTAAAAAATATTGGCCCTTGATATCTGCATTGGTATCAGCTTATGGTTCAATGGGTTGAGAAGGTGCCAATATGGGGGTGGGACATGAGCATACCATGGGATGAAGAACAATGGTGTTGGGCGAGGACACCTCAGAAGTATAGCTGACAGTTATGGGGGAGGGATATGAAGTTGATACCATTCTCACAAAATAATCAGTGTTAGAGGCATCCAGCATATCATATTGAAGCTGAGATCTAGATCTTAAATCTTGGGTGTTGAAAAGATATACATTACTGGATACTGAATTGTTTTTTTAGGGTCGAAGTACAAAATGTAGCCCGTGGTCTGATAAAGCACAGTGGCCCAGACTAGACAATACCATCAACACGTTCTGTGTCTACGTAGTCATCATCATTTTTGCATTCATAGATACATCCATGTATGCTAATAGTTCCAAGTCTAGCAGAAAGATCCAAAGTTTGCATTGTTTCTCATCTTTTCATCTTTGGCATCAGTGAATCCTTTATGTAAGAGAATAATATGTGACCTCATGTATATAGAGTCTAAACGCATCCCAGCATTAATACTGCTGTCATTAAAAATGTAAGACACGATACATAAGAACTGGATTAAGGTGACACTCAACTGGATATTTACCAACTGTTTTTCATGCAAGAGTAGGGGCGACAAAAAGGTTAGTTTGTACCAAATTTCTACGCATCTAAGGAAGGGTAGGCCAAATTGGCCAAACCATCACTTTTCTGACTATTCTACCAAATTTCAATTTCAATCAAGACGTGCCTGTTTCACGTTTTGTCGTCTGCCTTCTCATCCACTGCAATCAAACACAAGCAATATGTCAGACCAGGATGACAACAAACCACCACTAGTCCAGTGGCCACCCATACCGCTAGCAAAAAAGGAACACTTATGTTTGACAATATGACATGATCTGGAATACTCTCATATCACCCCCTATATGGACCCCCCAAAATATTTGTTTCACATTAGGGGTTATAGAAGGATCCATAACCTGCAGTGCCAATGTAGCATTATACGGATCTCAGATGCACATGGGGGTTATCTCCTTGTTGGGGAAACGTAAGATCGCTATATCGCGAACTAAACTTCAACTAGATTCTGCACTGAATAGGAGATGACAATATCATCTATTTGCATCAAATTGAGCATTGCGTTAGTGTCAGACATGCTCTTTGCTTTAATTTGGTCCACTGTATGTCACCATTGGCCTATTACTATTACCCACTGAGCTATGAATTATCTGCATACAGAGGGGGCTCAAAATATGTCCTTTTTGCAATATAAAATAGATAAAGCTCCGAGCAACCAGCCACAAAAATGGTCATTTTCAGTAAAACATGGCATGCTACTGGGTTAAGAAACGCAAAATAAACTTAACGACAATGTACCTACCTATGACAAATATTGTAAAAAAATTATAGCAGGGGAAAACTAAATTAGAATGTACAGGAAGAGTAGGTACTTACGTAGTATACAAACATCGTAAGCAACTCTAGCTCTAGGGTATTTCATATTTTTAGGGTCTGGAAAGATTCCAAGTTTGTACAGATTCTCAGTTTCTCTATTTATTAGTGTGTCAATCTTTGCCGTCTGTCATCATAATCCGTGTCATCGAGTAATTGCTACCACAATTAATATTCAAAGTGCATCGAGAGACATCAAATATCAACGCAATAATGATAATGTAAATGCAAATCACTTGCAGACCTATTGAATTGCAGTTCTCAAGGGGATGATATGATATCATGGTTTCTTGTAATCTGAGTGTGAAGATTCTATTTATGATGTCATTTTAGGTTGATGTATGAGTCGTTCGAATTCTACTAGGCCCGGAACTAATTCTACATCGATATCGACATACAAATCCATTTCTTCATCAATATCGACGTAGAATTTGGAATGCTGTTAATCCTGCTTCTACATAATATAATGTTAGTACCCTCTTGTCTAGCACAATCTCCACATCATACAAGGGGGAGAGGCGGAGAGCGGATATAGGCTTGGGAGATGGGTAGAAATGATGTAGGTGGGTAGGCAGTGGCTGGAGCGAGAGGGAGGGATAGCGGTTGGCGGTCTGTCTGTCACTCGGATTCTGATTTCCGCTTCAGCCATTCATTATCGTCCGATCAGATCGTTCTTCATCACACAACCACGGACAGAATGGATCTTGTTTCTCTGTTCGTCTACCGTAAATGTATTTATTCCACTGTTAAAAAGATTAGAACATCTGCCTTCTCAGATGTGTCCCGCGTAGAAATTCAACGGCAGGGAAAATCGTTCCCCCATTGTCAAAATCCGCTGGTAATGATACGTTGTAATAATACTCCTAGGAGTGTGTAATATCGTACGCTTGTTGGAAATTGGAGTATCTGGGGGACGAGAATATAGTTTTACCCCCAAGAGTTTCGAATGTATGGTATCGGGATGATTTTATTTACCCCAAGGGTCGAATTTACTAGTTATACCAGCGTAGAAATTGTACTAACATATATCGCCAGACCGTCGCTTTATGTAGAACATACCAGATTCACCTGCGTAATCAAGTTGACGAGCCGGCCGGTCAATAGTAAAATCCAGTAATGTTATAACCTTGACACAACCATGGCAGAACCTTCAGACAGTACGTATGGTACCCCTATCGTACTAAATTGACCATTACTATCGTGCTACTAACTCAACACAAGTGTCGGTATTGAAACAGCTGTGAAACTGTAAATAAAACAACGATTTCTTTAATACGAAACGCCTAACAACTGTGCGATGCCATTTTGTTGAGTCGATATCAGCTTCTCCCCAAATAATAAATCTATCGGGCTTTAGTTCTCGTCGCATGATATTTCGTTGAGAATAATAATAATAACAAAAACAAAATTATGGCTGGCTCACCTCACGCCGCAACCTCGGCGCAAAAATCAGAGACGGATGAAGCGCTATTCCGCAATCCCGTTGAAACGGACAGACATGACGCCCCATGCGGAAATAACTCACAGCGCCCCTCGAAAATCCACAAGCCCGATCGTATTCAAATGTTCATGCCTGCCGCAGCTAGTGCACCTGATAATGCACCTCAACCATTGGATCATTTTAAGCGCGGTTACAATGAACGTGCAGAGCTGAGGGAGCGTGAAATGACTGGATTTGGTTCAGCGGGAGGCCAAAAACACGACTATCCAGGGTCTCACAATCACAACAATTCTGACATGAACCAACCTACTTCAACATCGGGAGAACCAAAAAAGTGGGAGCCCCCTGCTGGTGTCGTGGAGGGAAGTGCGTCGGCATCAGATCCATCAAACTACTATGGGCCATCGGGATCAGGATCATCCTCGGACTACAAGGGTTACAGGAACCAACGTCACACCACCAGTTCTAGTAACAATTACGATGAAAAACAATACACTCGTAGCTCAAGTGGTTACGGCGGTAGTAACAGTTATGATGACAAACAATACACCCGTGGCTCAAGTTACGGTGGTCGCCAGCAACGGAATTACGGCAACAGCAACAGCAACCGATACCCCAAAAACTCTGGATTTTCCATGGAGGAAGTTGTCGAGCGGCTCTGTCACCCCAACAGGAATATCTTTGAAGAAATGGATCATGCACGCAACGCCTCCCCAGAATCCTTCCAGTCGGGCAGGGCCATCACTGCCATTCTCTCTCAGTTAGGAAGGCGCAGGCAGATGAGGGTAGCGATGCAGGTGTGGCGTTGGATGGATAAGACTCAGGGAATCACCAAGAATGTGTTTCATTACAATGCCTTGATCAATGTGTTTGAGAAAATCAAGGATTGGAAAGGTGCTTTGGACTTGTTGAGGCAGATGGACGAGGAAAGAGTGCCCAAGAATGAAATCACTTTCTCATCTGCCATCAGTGCCTGTGAGAAGGGGGGGAATTGGAGGACAGCTTTGGATTTATTGAAAACAATGAAAGATGAGGGGATCAAGCCAACAGCAATTGCTTACAATGCAGCGATTTCTGCCTGTGAGAAGGTGAGCCTACACACATTCTGTCCATTTTGATTCATTTATTGTTATATCTTCTTGATAACACAACCTGGAATCTAATCTTTGCTCTACTGTTCTTCAGGGACTGAATCCGTCCAAAGCACTGGAAATATTCGATGAGATGAAACGAGAAGGAGTCCGTCCGACAGTGGTGACATTTTCAGCCCTCATCTCTGCCTGTGAAAAAGGTCAGCAATGGAAACTGGCTCTTCAGGTTCTAGAAGAAATGAAGGCCACCTTTGGTCCAAATGTGATAGCCTACTCTGCGGCTATTTCAGCCCTCTCCAAGGGGCAGCAATGGGAGAAAGCCTGGGAACTCTTCTGCGAGATTGAACAATCAGGTGAAAGGCTAAGTGTTGTCACCTACAATGCCACCATGACAGCCCTGGAGAAGGGCCTTCAATGGGAACGTGCTCTTGATTTATTTGATGAGATGAAGTACAAGAATATGCCCGTGACAGTTGTCTCATATGGCAGTGCAATCTCTGCTTGTGAGAAAGGGTACCAGTGGCGTCAATGTCTTGAGTATTTGGATGAAATGACAGAGCGTAAAATCGCCAAAAATGTCATTATCTTTGGTGCAGCCATGTCATGCATGGAAAAATCATGCCGTGCAGATATTGCATTTCAGCTCATGGAACGGATGAATTTGGAAGGGGTGCGTCCTAACGTCCATATTTACAATTCTGCCATTTCGGCGTGTGCTCGATGCAAACTCTGGCAAAAGGGATTTGAACTGTTCAAGGAAATGGATAAGGTTGGTGTAAGACGTGATGTGGTGACATACAATGCTGTTTTGGGTAAGTTGTGTAGTGTCCAGTTGATGTCACCCAGATCGCGCAGTCCAGATCTCACCCATGCTTTGCCCTGGCACAATCTCCCCTTTCACTAGATGCTGTTTGTTCTCAGGTTGATCTAGCAGAACAAATATTCCATGAGGGCGTGGGGCGTGGATTTTATGCCAAGGTTTCTCGCCTTGGCACTCAGTGGCTTGAGCTCGACTTACATTTCCTCTCGCTTGGGGGAGGTGAAACTGCCCTCCGATGGTGGTTTGAAAAATGCCTTGTGCCTTACCTGGGGGACAGCAAAGAGCTTGCCTCAGTGAAGAGTATTGACATTGTCACAGGATATGGCAAAACCAGGGCAAGGGGTGCCAGGAAAGGTGACGACAGCATGAGGAAGCGCGTCCGCGCCATGCTGTCGTTCATGAATGTACGCGAGATTGTGCAACCAAATCTAGGCAGGATTCACATCGACAAGCCAGCACTGATGAAGGAAGTGGAAAGGAATTCCGGACGAATCGTATTTGATGCGCAGGGATATGAACAATTCAAATTGCAGGAAGGATTAGACAAACCTTACACAGGTGCTCCACAGTTTGTGCGTCCCAGGAGAGGTGCGTTGCATGACAGGGCTGAGAGAGACATGCAACAGGGCCCTCCTTGGCTTGCTCATGATCGCCGTGATGGTTACCACGATAATCGCAACACACAGCAGAACAACCGAGCAGATTATCACCGTGGCAATGATGAAGGGAGGAAAGTAAGTAGCATGCCTGAGAGGATTCTACCTCTCCAGAAAGAGAGGTAAAGAGAGTATTGTAAAGAACATGCAGCAGCAGATTAAAGCAACATAAAGCACAGGCAAGTTATCAATGCAACAATATATTTCCACACAACAAATCATGGATTCAGCGGCTACACCCACTAGTCATGCCGTACCTATGCAACAATTATGTAACACAGCAACAATGACTTCAGCCCTTAGTCCACCAGCAATTCACATTTATCTGCACAGCATTAGCCCAACACAATCACTCACTCAGGTATCTGCACTCACTAGGCATCTGTCCATTGGGCAGATTATCACCTATCCACCCTGATATCCATGCAACAATACACAGCAATTGTGGATTCAGCTTAGAATGTTAGCCATTTATCTGGGCGAAGCATGACAGATCTGTTTCAGGGGGTATCAAGTACATCTCTGGCCTGTGTCCCCCATTTTGTCCCCAAATCTCCAAGCCGGTCCTCAATTGCCAAAATAATCCATGTCCACATGACTGGTGTGACAACAGGACTGCGCTAAGGTTGATGCGCT
Organism: Thalassiosira pacifica; assembly: GCA_036939875.1. NCBI lineage: Eukaryota > Bacillariophyta > Thalassiosirophyceae > Thalassiosirales > Thalassiosiraceae > Thalassiosira > Thalassiosira pacifica. Next base: position 8,672 of record JALLOZ010000217.1, read on the forward strand.
GGACAAGCTCGGTTTAGAAGCCGCATCTAAGCTGGAAAAGGCCAGTGTTTGCAGGAATTTGCCTGAGTTTGAAGCATACACCATCACTGCAGTAGGCCGGAGTTTGCCGAGGCTATGTTGTCTGACTCTGTCGCGGCGCCATGTTGCAAAGTATGTTCAGATTTGCCGTGGCTCATGCATGACACAAGAGGGCACTGCCACGGGGGAAAATGGTGTGCAAAAAGGGGATTGGTCATGCTTTGTTGCCGGATTCCCCCTAAAAAGGGTCTCCGTCAAGCAATACCCAGCAGTTTTGCAATGCGTTGTGAGATCTTGTCAGCCAAAACAAAGTTCAAAACGATGACTGCAACTCTTTTCTCCATGACACCTTCACTGGTCAACTCTAAGTGGGTTTGTTGGATCTTCCTTCGCTCCGAATTCACACGAAGATGGGACATGCAACCGTCTCTTGTTGTTGCGGCGCTTCGCCGAGAACTCAAAACATCATCGACGTGATCCGTCCTATTGTGCTTCCTCCAAATAGGAGCAATGTCACAGGCAATTATACATATGGTACCAGCTAGTAGATCAAACCACTGCAACACCCCACCTTAGTTAGCTTTCACATAAACCATCCATGACAAATGACACTGGAGATACCACGGTGGGACAGAGGCTGCAATTAGCTATGATGTCACTGATTCTAGGTCGTCGGACATACTGAAACCAAAGCTGTGAATGGAGGCACATCAGCTAAGGAGGTTACATGCCCTACGCGATGGGCGGAGGTACTGAGCGCAGTCTTTTCTTTTCAGTGGAGTTTTATTCAGTCAGGCCTCCTCTGAGACAACATCCAGCTAGGTATCCAATCACACAACCATTTACATTCATCATTTCTAAGATTCATTAATTTTCTACTAAAGCCTACCTCCAGCCTTGGTTGTGTGTGATGGCCACCTGTACAAGGATCAGACATCATGTAATGGAATACATACTAAGACTGCCTGTTTATTGATTGTTGTATGACTGTGTGAGACTTTTTCATTCAGTTCAATAATTGCCGCAAGAGGTTATTTTACAGCCTTTTTAGTTGCTAGTTGATAGACTCAGCTGGTTGTTATTTATGTATGATGTGGCTCTTGATTCAAGTTTATCCGATGTTCATAATGCTCAATAGTCTTCTCACACATCATTACCTATGCATCTTGTACTCTTAGATGGATCTAGCTCAACCAGATATTTCACTTCAAAGCAAGCCAATTCAACTGGTAGAGTTCTCTCCTTCTCACTGACCCAGATTCTCAATGAACAGTTTCAATAGTTCCAACAATATCACATCATCTAACTTTGTATTTGCAATAATCTGTCAAGAGGGTTGTAGGTTGTAGGTACTTACCTACCCCCATTGTCACTCTGGGATACTTTTCCAGGATACTTTTCAACGAGGAACTGAATTATGTCTGGCGCCTTGCAGCCTCTGGAGAGATGCGACGAAACTTCTTTTGCACTGCCTTCAAAGATATAGATTTTGACATGTAGAGGTCGTCCAAGCTTTTGGCTGCAGAATACCTCGTGACCGTCAGGTTGAGAAGATCTAAGACGGTGACGATACGATACATAGTATGAGGGTGGTTCGTCGTTCGTCACAGATTTGTCAATTCCGAAACTCGAGAGAACAATTGATCGTGTCAGATGTGTCAGGCACAGATCGATTTGTTTGCCTGGTTGTTCTGCTTTGTTCTGTGTTGTCAGTAGTTGTCTACTCCTATTCGTTTAGAGTTTAGATTCGTCCCGATGCTCGACTGCTCGATGCACGACACGATTTAAGTAGTGTGTAATGTAGGTAGATACGTACAAGAGGATACAGGAATGGAGAAGAAAAGAACAAAAATGAGAACGGAGGTGTCGTTGGCGACAAGATCTATTACAATGTATATGGGTCCTACGTTGGATTCTTCGCCAAGATACTTTTTGACATCTGCCTGCAGCGCCACTTTTCGAAACATCATAAATCATAATGTCAGACGGTAGTAGACTACCACGGTCTCTACACGAGATAATTGATGATGGTGGTGGTAAAAGATGAATATGGCGAGAAACTAGAGAGGTTCTTATCTTCCTTCAACTTGAAACTTGAAACTTTTCTTGGCTACATTCTAGAGAGAGTTAACGCAGGTCCGAGCGGGGGAGAGGTACCTAGGCAGCCACTGTCTGTGAGGACGCACAGCGGCCGGGACTATTATCATGAACATCACAATCTATCGTATCGTACGAATCACAATCGCATTACACTCCCGACCACAACATATTCCATATTCTGCTTCCTTCTGCTTCGCAGTTCGCTCTGCGTATAACTAATAACTGCCTCACGCCGTAACCTTGCTTCATCATATTCACGGCGCATCATGATTAAGTCTACTCTGATATACCCTCTTTTCCTATGCACCAACGTCGGTGCATTTCAAGTGTCCTCTCCAATTCGGACCGCACCATTATTATCACCACCGGTTCTCATCCCTCAACATCATCGTGCACCTTCGTCGAGGAAAAAACTATTCCAACAAACGCACCCACTAACCAATCTTCACCAGAGTATTATGCATAATGACGATTCAGATGATGCTGCAATAGAGTCGCCCATGGTCGAAATTGTCGAGCCAAGTAGTGTCGACATCAGCAGAAAGAAAGATGAAAACGCCATAGCAAAATTCGGTACCAAGCTCAAACAAGCCCTATCCACCCAGCATGCAGCATTCTTCCTCTCGCTTTCCATGTTCCTTCTCCCATTCTTTCTCATCTCATCATTTCCCGAGTCGGCGCTGGCCGTCCAAAGCGGCGGGAGGATGGGCGGCTCGTTTGGCGGTGGAGGCAGCAGCAGGCAGTCGAGCAGTCGTTCGTACAGTGCTCCTTCTAGTGGTAGCAATTCGAGGGGTTATAATCGGGGATATTCGCGCGGATATTCTTCGGGGCCGAACGTGATTGTTTCTCCAGGCATTAGCCCTTTTTACAGGTGAGATGATCATATTATGATACATACTTTCCTTTTTGTGGAGACTGGAGACTTTTGCTTCCCTCTGGTGGTCATGGGTACCACACTGTTTCTGTATTATTTTGGCTTGAACTCAAATCATATCTCACTTGAACTCTTTTTATTTTGGAAACATGTAATATATGTGATGCACAATAATTGGCTATAGCCCGTTCTACTCTCCCTTCTACGCTCGTCCATCGGGAGTAATTGTCAGCAGGGGCCCATCGTTTGGCGGACTCTTCTTCGTTGTCGGATTCTTCCTCTTGGCATCCACAGTGCTGTCCAACATCAGTAGCAATGCCAGTGACACTTTCAGCAGTACCATGAGCAGCAATCAAAGCGTGCTCGGACCAGGAGTCTCCGTAGCCGAAATCAGTGTGGCATTGGAGGTGCCCGACAGGGACAGTCCCAACTCCATCCTATCCGCATTGGATCGTCTGTCCAGGACGGCAAGCACGGACAGCCGCGTGGGATTGCAGGATCTCACGTCACAGGTCGCCATCGAACTGCTGAGGCGAAAGCTGTCCATCGTGGCAGCGTCAACCCGCGCCTATCACTACAGGGACGGGGACAAGGCACAGCGCGAATACAACAACATATCCATCCAGGAGCGGGGCAAGTTCCAGAGGGAGACCGTGAGCAAATACGGAGGAGTCGATTATAGCGATACGAGGATCCAATCCACGCCGGCGGAGTATTCGGCCAAGGCTACTGTAGCTGTGGTCACAATCGTCATGATGATCGATGGAGACAGTACCAGCAAGCAGCTGTCGTCGAAGGTCAACTCGATTCGAGATGTCGAGGATGCCTTGAGCCGTATTGCCGCAGATGCAAAGGTCGATAATTGTCTCAGAGGTGCCGAGATACTTTGGACGCCGGATGAGAGAGACGAGACATTGACCATGAAGGAGGTTTTTGCGGATTATTCTAGTTTGAGATCCATCTGAGAAAGAGCAAGTTGGTCTGGTCATATAAAAATAAAGATGGATAAATAAAATAAAATAGCAAGAGCTAACTGTACACAACATGATCCCTTGTGAATCCACTAGTGCATAATAAACGTGTCAGCATGCAATTACAGGCATGCAGTGCATTTTGAGTTATTTTTGCTGTGCCAATCACAATTTTTTTACTACTCTGTCAGTGTCGTTTGTATTCGAAACAGTGCAATCACAACTGAGTGCATTTGTAATTAGCACTGCGCGTTGTTGCACTTGGTGCTGCAAAAGTAGGCATCTATTTTTGTTTTATGCACTATTTCTTATTCCACTTCATATCACACGAAACCCATTAATCGTGGAACCCCCAATAGCAAAAACAAACTGATTGCTCCTGCCATTTACCAATTCGCATCCCACCAAATATCCATTTACAGTGAGCGCACGATCGCGTTCCCGTTTTGTCTTCCGCGACAAAATCAACCGATTCACAGGAAGAGAACTGTGTGCGAACTCGTTCACAAAAACTTTAGTCAGTGCACAAGTGTGCACTGTTTTGAGTCACATCACTCGCACTGGTTCCGGTGCGTTTTCTTACAGTTAAAACATAGCAGTAATATGAATTCCTACGAAGAGAAAGATCTTGTACTGATTCATTATGGAATTCCTATGTATCCTATCTACTTCATGGCATTTGGGTCTGGGTACCATTTAGGACTCAGACACAAGATTTTTCTGCTTTGTTTTCTCTTTCTGTTTTTTTCTAGTAATAGCATGATGTGGCTACTGGGTGGAAAAAATCAGACACGAGTAATGTCTGATCGATTTATTTATTATTTCACCTATGATAGAGCTTGATACTGGCTTTCAATAATAGTAGTATTTACCAGTGGTATACAATCAAACAAAATAGTGCAAGCTATAATATCAACAAATAAAAAAGTATCTAGGGATCCAGCGATGATCAGCCAGCGAAAAGACATTCGCTTTGTTGTTTTTTGTCCTGTAGAATTGCCTACTATTCCTACGCTGATATCTTGGGTTTGTAAAAAGCATATTCTCGTCAACTTTCTGGCAAGTAATATACGGTTCCTTGTAATTCTCTTTGTGTTACACCCATTCTGTCAATACTATCAAGGTTAATTTGTTGCTTAACTTTACTAGTTATATTTTCTTCCTAACATTAAAATTTAAGTTCAAAACTTCAACAGAATGGGCTTAATCGTGACTAATTTGTTTCATGTCTGATTATTTTCCGACCAGTAGGTGGCACTCAATAAATAAATTGTCTAAAAATTGTCGCACATTATTTTTCATAATATTTCTAGTAAGCCACATCATTTTAGATGGCTTGACTTCAAGGCAGACGGGGTGTGGTGTCGAAGGCATGTGTCCCTTCTTTCAACACCCTATTTAGGACCTCATGGTAGAATCATAGGTGGTTCTTGAGTGGGACCGCCCCCTGCCCATTTTTTTGGTGGGGCGACAAAAAAGGGTCAGGGGCAGGGTATTGTACCCGTTCAAAAAAACACCGGGTGGGTGGGTACGGGTACCATAGCTGTTTTGGTTGATATCGGGTGGGTTGGTACCCGGGTTTCGCCCATATTGGACCCCTGTGGGTG